>JAKUBT010000083.1:0-29746 GCA_030563305.1 Petasospora maesae
CGAAGTGGACACGGACACGTTCCTGCCAGTGCTTTCTGAAGTGGTTCTTCAAAAGTGGCAAGTTCTTAGAGATAGCTGTGAGTTGGTGTTAGTATACATTTCTTGAGTCATGTGAATCGAAGTTCGGTTTCCCTTGATATTGTTTGTGAGCTTGATTTGATGTATGGCCTTGAATGTCAGTCATAAGGTCCAAATATTGGGTACATTCTGGGATCTTTTGTGAAAGGCTCCTCGAGTGACAAGGTGACAAGATATGGCGATTGAAAGGACTGAAAGTGGGACTCAACGAGAGTTTTTGACAAAGTTGTGGTGAGTGCTTCGATGGTGACCCTTTAAATCGTGTTGTGGCATAACTTTGAGTGGCAAGTAGGCACGCAGACATGTGATTCTGACGGGTTGAAAATGGCGTGGCTTCACGTAACAATAACTTTAGGTTCTCCTCGTTCGTTTGGCATGGTGACATACCCATTTTGTCTGTTGTTTGCTGGAGTCTTCTTCAAGCCTTTGCGCTGTCCCGTGTAGAAGGAACTTTGACGAAATTTTGTTTGGGCGTCCCCCTCGCCGGTGCTGGTCGCGAAACGTGAAAAATCGGGCATCGCTGCGTAACCATTTCCGCATTGGTGCGAGTGCTTCAGGTGGTGTGCGGGTGCGCATTCGCGGGGAGCAGTCACAGAACTTTCGCGACACCGAAGCGCCCCCCGCGAAACCGTTTGTTCCGCCCTGCTAGGGCTGGGGCGGTGGAGGCTCGCGCTTTCTTCCGGATTGGGCGCCCGCCTCCCTCACGGTTCACGCCGCTTTTTTTTTCAACGCAAAAAACAAATTGTTCAGACCAACTACCGGTAAGCACAGACTTAGTACACGTCAACCACACATCTGCAAACATGTCCACCGAGAGAAAAATCAAGAGTGTTCAAGTACGTCACACGAAATGATCAGGACCACCGAAAGAACGAGAGCAAACGGGTCAAGCATAGAGTGATCATCCATCGAGAAATGTCACCTTCAAAAACGTTTAATCTGTATCGAACCAGGCACCACGGAGCATCAATCATCAATGAGTCTCACACATTTCACTGCCAACCATTCACATTGACTTTCAGAGTCATTGGATGCCAAAAGGAGCGGAGTTTTGTGTCTATTTAGAACGATGGGAGTTCTATTAAATGTCACGCATGAGCCGATGACCAACAGCACAGCTTCAACAACGCCGATCCAACTATTGCACATTATTCATGAGCAAAGAGCCTTCAAAACTATGCACACACGTCACACCTCTCTTTTCAGACGTCCTGAATCTATCTTCAAAAGAATCCGTTTACTAACATTCAATTTAGACCTTCGGTAAGAAGAAGTCTGCTACCGCTGTTGCCCACGTCAAGGAGGGTAAGGGTTTGATCAAGGTCAACGGTGCTCCAATCACCCTTGTTGAGCCAGAGATCCTCAGATTCAAGGTTTACGAGCCATTGGTCCTTGTTGGTTTGGACAAGTTCGCCAACATTGACATCAGAGTCCGTGTCACCGGTGGTGGTCACGTTTCCCAGGTTTACGCCATCAGACAGGCCATTGCCAAGGGTTTGATCGCTTACCACCAGAAGTTCGTTGACGAGCAGTCCAAGAACGAGTTGAAGAAGATCTTCGCTGCTTACGACAGAACCTTGTTGATTGCTGACGCCAGACAGCCAGAGCCAAAGAAGTTCGGTGGTCGTGGTGCCAGAGCCAGATTCCAGAAGTCTTACCGTTAAGGTCCCTTCTCATTCTGCTTTCATGTCCCTCATCTCTTATCTGTACACTGTTTTCATTAATTAAAACGAAAAAGGTTGGTTAACCTTCTGTAGATTGGTAAACTTGTCTTTCCCCATAGAATTTGTTTTCTCCTCTATACCAGTGCAGGGAGTGATCTCACACCCCTACCAGCTAGGCGGTACATTCAAAAATTAGTGGATAGTATCTCACCACTACTGCAGTGTTCACCCTTAACGGTTTGCTTTTGTTGGTCCTACTAGGTTTACTGATACCCCGTCATCGTTCAGTCGTTGTAAGACAGACGAGAGATCTGTATACGCAAAGCTAGTAGTGTACTCGCTAAGCGATCACGTGACTCTCCGCAGCCCGGCTCGAAAAGTAAACAGAGGGTGACTTCTGGCCGCGCTTCAAACGCGTCATTTACATGGACAGTACGCGCATCTTTGCAACACCACTCACCATCAGTATCCTTTACTAAAGGTATTATTGGCACTTTCACATAGTGTGTTGATTTCCCCTTTGTCTATTGCAGGTTTCACCGGCATCACAAACACCGCCTAGGAGTCTTCCCTAGAGAAATCCCTCCCTAACACGAACGCGTCTGGCCCAAAGTGTACAATCATGCTTATGAACACGGAAGTGGAGGAGCAAGAACACAAGAGCATTATGATTCCCTCTTCGCCGCCATCGCTAAAGCCTCAATCGGTGGTATCCACGTCAGCAGAGAGTCCGAAGACTCAACAGACCCTCACGATGCCAGGCGCCAATGGTTCCGCATCTTCCTCCCAATCGTCTGCCTCATCTGTTATACTTCCAGCAGACTCACCAACACATCCAGGTACATTGGGAACCACAGAAACAGATTACATCAAACAAGCTACGTCTTTCCTTGACGATGAAACCAGTGGAGATGAGACATCGAGGGCCGTGGTACGTGGTCTCCTTGAAGCTGTTCGCAAAACCAAAACTGAATGCAACCAATACAAGATGCAAGCACAACTGTTATCCATATCGTCTAAAGACTCAGACATGAGATATGAAGTTGAAAATGAACTTGTGAAAAGAGAGGTGGAAAGGTTGAAGACACAGAATGAGCAGGTTGACTATCTAATGAACAAAGTGATGACCCACAAACAGCTCATAAAGAAGTACAGAAACGAGATTGTGAACAAGAACAAAGAGATCATCCGACTAAAGACAAAAATCAACTCACACGCTAATAGTTCGAAGAAGAGACGGAAATCAAACAGTCCAACTAATGGTATGTTGGATACGTTGGGTCTTCTTGCCTCTCAAGTGTTAACTGAGGAGGAACAACAAGATGCCACGAAGACGAAGAGTTTCCCCAAATGATGGTGTGTGTAATTAACATTCGGTTTATAATATGAGTTTGGTTTATGATTGTCACCTTAAAGCATATGTTAGTCATCTTGGAGCCGCTTCGGCGCTCTACAGAGCGAGGAGTTGGCTCCTAGATGTATATACCTCAGTTGTTGAATGTATATATCATTTCATGTATGTCACTCATCGGGTGTGAATAAATACCAAATAAATAGGAATAAATAATAAATAGTCAGGGAGTATACGAAATAAGAAGTCTTGGAAAGGCTGTATGGCTCAAGCAGACTCCGTAGTAGCAGTTCCAGCCTTCTTCAATCCAGCAAGCTTGTCATACTCACCAGATAGAATTCTCTCCACAATGAGATCATCCTTGCTCTTAGAAGCCAAAGCCTTCTCAATGTCCTCTATTGGGCCGTCATCCTCCAGGGCTCTGAGCTTCAATTCATCCAATGCCCATTGATCAACACCAGTATCCTCTTTGAATACATGAACACCAACAAGCAAGATCAATCCTGGAATCATACCGTAGTACACTGGGCCTTCCCATCCCTCTTTCTCATCAGCTCTCACAACCTTCCACTCAATTGCACCACCCTTGGTCTCATAGGGGATTTTATCGATGATATCACCGGCGGCACCGTTAGTGGCACTTGGAAGCAATTCCTCCAACTTCTCAGTGTTTTCATAATACAGCTTTGCCTCCTCCTCACTCATGACCATCTGTTCCCAGAACTTCAGATCGCGTTTCTCTGCAAGAAGAGACATTTGAGCGAGCTTATGCATTTCCATATCGGTTGGTTGACGTGGAGAACCATCGGGATTCTGATAGAGTTGGTGAGGTGGTGGAAGCGAATCGAGCAAGTAGCGCATGTCCTCCTCTCTGCGGGCACGGAACGCCAACGCTGGACGAGACACGTGAAGGAGACGCTTCTGGGAGCCCAGTCTCAGTGCAGATCTTCTGAGCATGGTGGGAGATGTTTCCTGTGATGTTTGGTGTTGTCTAACTGTGAGCACAGGCTTGAAAGGAGATTCCGTTTTTGCAGGCGCAGTGGTGTGGGGTCATTTTACCCGCCGCGCGAAGATCAAGTCACGTGATCTCGTGATTCCGCGGCCGCGAAAATGGCGATGGCCACCGCCCGGGGATTTTATTTATTTTGGTGCGGTTGTTGTTGTTGTTTGGGTTCGCTCTCTTTAGATCTAGGGCTAGCAGCACATAGGCAACCATGGTGAAGAAGGAGGTGTCAATTGAGAGCCTTAACACACGTGACCTTCTGCTTCTGTGCCAGCTCCTCGAGCAGCATGGGCCAGATGCAATGGGCACCGTGCACGACGAGTTCACCAACCACGCCGTGTTCAAGCTCTCGCACAACCCGCTCAACGGGGATGAGCTCCACATCACACAGCGCCAGCTGCAGCACATTGTCGAGGCACTGGAGGAGAAGTTCCCGGATATGACGCTGATCCAGATGTGTGAGACGCTGTACTCAGAGCGCATGAAGGAGCTGGAGAGCGAGATCGCAGCCAAAGAGTCCGAGTTCTCGCACGAGCTGACCAGCACCTCGGCCAAGCAGTGATCGGATGCTGGTTGTGTGCGGACGTGGTCCCCATGTTTTTGGCGGGGCCACGCTCGGCCACGCTCCAGCCTCGGCCCCACAGCAACTGCAGCGCCCAACCCCGCGGCGGTGGATCAGTGACTAGGTGTGTTGTTTATATAAAAGGGACTGTGGGCGTCACTTTTTTCTGAATGGACTACCCAAATGTGATGTGATGCCCTTAATCAAACGCTTTGCCACGGGCGCTACACACTCCGGTTCACCGCCTGGGTCCACTGACACACTCTCACAAAGCTTTCTCATCTCATCACGCATTAGCCGCCCAGCTACAACCACCGCCAACTGCAACATCTACAACAGGGCGGCACAGCAATGGATGCCTCCAAAGTGCTACAACAGCGCTGGGTGCCAGCTCTCCAGTGGTACGGCCGCCACAAGAGCATCATCCTCAAGACGTCGTACCTCATCTTGCTCATCATGTCCTTCAACACATCGCCGTCCAAGCGCAGGTCAACCGCTGATGAACCGCCGACAGACGCCAAAAAGGAGAAGGAGAAGGAGAAGGAGAAGCCCGTTGTAGAGGCAAAGAAGGGCTCCAAAGTGAAGATTGATAAAAGCTCTTTCACGGGTCTTTTGAAGTCCGTTGTACCAACCTGGAGATCTTCTGTTCCACTATACTTTGTCTTCCAGCTCATGCTCCTCGTTGCTAGGGCACTCATCACACTCAGGGTTGCCGCCTTGGATGGTTGGCTCGTCAGTGCTATGATCAGAAAGAAAACAGGGACTTTTATGAAGCTCTTGCTTCAATGGATGGCCCTTGGAATCCCAGCCACAGTCACCAACGCGCTTCTCGATTTCGTCACAAACCAACTCTCACTCAACATCAACAAGAACTTGACTGCAAACCTCATGGAACTCTATTTGCCATCGAAGAAGGAGGAAGATATCAATAAGAAGAATCCAAACTACTATTCTTTGATTCACATGCCGGTTGAAAACAAGGTCCTCGATCCGAATCAAAGAATCACCACCGATGTCACCAACATGGCATCTGCAATTGCCAGTTTACCTAACCACATACTCAAGCCATCTTTGGACTTGATCTTGTGCTCGTTCGAATTGGCTAAGACTGGTTCAGCAGAAGGAACGCTACTTCTTGGTCTACTTGCTCATTCAACATCCCTTTTCCTACGCTTCATGTCTCCAAACTTCACAAAGATTGCCATTGAGAGATCTCGTTTGGAAGGGCTTGTGAGAACTCTCCACTCAAGAATTGTGTTGTGGAATGAAGAGGTTGGATTCTTGAGGGGACATCCAAGAGAACTTGACATTGTGGATCGATCATACTATGAGTTGGAGAAGTTTACAAACTACGAACTCAAGGCAAGAGCTGTTTATGACACTGCAACTGATTTCATTGTGAAGTACACGTGGGGTGCTGCAGGATTGGTTCTTTGCTCTATTCCGATCTTTACCAACAAGTTCAACAACATTGTTGATCATGGCTCATCTGCTACATTCATTACCAATCGTCGTTTGTTGCTATCTGCATCCTCGTCTTTGGGCATGTTGATCACATCCAGAAAGGAAATTCAACTGGTGCTTGGATATATGAAGAGAATTGCAGAGTTCAAAACCGCATTGCTTGAGGTCGACTCCTCCACTACACAGGATTCAATCTCACGGGGAGTTATCAAGTATGATGACAACTTGATTGAATTCAAGGAAATCCCACTTATCACACCAGCAAACATTGTGTTGGCAAAGTCTCTTTCTTTTAAGATCAAACACGGTGACCATCTGCTCATTGCTGGCCCAAATGGATGTGGTAAGTCCTCTCTATTCAGAATTCTTGGTGGCTTGTGGCCAGTGATGTCTGGTGAGTTGACCATTCCACACTTTGAAAATGTGTTCTATTTACCACAGAGAGCATACTTGTCCAAGTCTACGTTGAAGGAGGTTCTTATGTATCCATCAACAACTTACAAGCACAAGACCACGAAGGAGCTTGTTGACATCTTGGAGGTTCTTGATCTATCCTTCTTGCTACATGAGAACATCGCAATTGAACTAGCCAAGAACTCAAGCTTGGAGGTGTCCCAAATTGATCCATTCGAAACTGTGAGAAACTGGCCAGACGAATTGTCCATTGGTGTTCAACAGAGATTGGCAATGGGCAGGATGTACTACCATCAACCAAAGTTTGCAGTCTTGGACGAATGTACATCCGCCGTGTCACCACAAATGGAACAGCTAATGTATTCCCATGCACAGTCGCTTGGTATCTCATTGCTCTCAGTTGCCCATAGATCGTCGCTATGGCATTTCCACAACTACATCCTCAAGTTTAGAGGTGATGGAACCTATGCATTTCAAGAATTGAATGCTGATAAGAGATTGAAGTGGGAATCTGAACTCATGGAATTAAACAAGACTTTGAGAGATGCACCAATATTGGAGGCCAAGTTGAAAGAGTTGAAGATTGCCCAAGAGGCGCAAGAGTTTAAAAGAACACAATCACAGATGAGCATGGCTGCATTGGCACAACATGCTAAGACTGTACAAACTGGTCGTCGTCAAGCCCAGATTGGCGCGTAAGGGACAAACATTCTACAACTCATGATCAAGGTGAGTCCTGGTTATGTACTTGCAAATAATTTACGATAGTGAATGGAACCAAGGCCTTAGAATACTACAACATTGTAATAAGTTTAAAAATACATTCAATTCATTTCCATTGATGACACAAGAAAATTATAAACGTAACAATAGACGTCAGAAGTAGATAGCAGTTCAACTTTTTGTTTGCTTTTGCTTTTTTTGTTTTGTGTTGCCTCATTTACGCTTTAGTAGTGAAGAGACTTACCAGATTTCACAATTAAGTGTTCATGTAAGTAGATGGATCAACACCACCTTCTGGGAACTCAGTGATCTTGACATCGAATCTTTCCTGAATCTTACCCAAGACAGCTTCATCCTCCTCAGTGGAGACAAAGGAAACGGAAAGACCCTTGGTACCGAATCTACCAGCTCTTCCAACTCTGTGCAAGTATTGATCGGCCTCTGGTGGCATATCGTAGTTGATGGCCAAGTTGATTCTCTCGATATCGATACCTCTACCAAAGACATCGGTGGCAACACAGATTCTCTTGTTGAAGTCCTTGAAGGATTTGTATCTGGCAATTCTCTCCTCCTGGGCCATGTTAGAGTGGACAGTGATGGATGGGAAGTTGGAGTCACACAAGATCTTGTTCAACTGTTCAGCACGAGCAGTGGACTTGACAAAGATGATGACTTGGTTGAACTCAAGAGTATCAAGCAAATCGGCAAGACGACGGTTCTTCTCCTTCTCCTGCATCTTCATGTAGTACTGTTGCAAACCGTGCAAGGTCAACTTGGTCTCGTCATCAACGTAAATCTCCAATGGGTTCTGCAAGAACTTCTTACAGACTGGTCTGATTTCCTGAGACAAAGTAGCAGAGAAGAACATAACCTGCTTCTCATGTGGAGTAGCTCTGAAGATCTCCTGGACGGTTCTTCTCATGCTCACTTGCTCCAAAACCTTGTCACACTCATCGATGACGAAGTGCTTAACATTGTTAAGACGGATCAACTTGTCTCTAACCAATCCCTCCAAACGACCTGGGGTGGCAACGACAATGTGTGGGGTGGTGTCCTTGTTCTTGAGCATCTCAGCATCCTTCTTGATGTCTGTACCACCGTAGAAGACAGCAGTCTTGACATCTGGCATGTACTTGGAGAATCTAAGGTATTCGTTACGGATCTGGTAGGCCAACTCTCTTGTGTGACAAATCACAACAGTGGAGATCTCACCTGGGACTGGGTCCAATTGCTGCAATGTGGAGAGGACAAAGACAGCGGTCTTACCAAGACCTGACTTGGCCTGACAGAGAACATCTGTACCGTGGATGGACTGTGGGATACAGACTTGCTGAACTGTGAACAAATGGGTGATGTTAATAATATGATCCATGATATAATGAATGTGGAGAGTGGGAAGGTTGTTCCAAGTGAAGTTCATAAAAGCATTTGGGTGGGTATCATATTCTGTTGAAGGAACATTGAGCATTGAATCATGCTCATTACCCAAGTGTGCGTTTAGGGTTGGTGAGCAGGCGTTGGCCATTTGAGCGTGACTTGGTTATCCTCATCTTCGTCGTATAACAAACCATCAACATAAGCATGGCCAAGCCCCACGCAATTGCAGGGCCTCTGGCAACCAAATGTATCTCATTGGGTGAAGTTAATCATCCATAGTACTTTGTACTCCCTGTGGGTGTTTCCATCTTTTGTTCAATTGACTGATTGGAACCCCAGCGAGATAACCCCCTCTTTGGATGCAGCAATTGCACATGGGGGGTAGATCAGCAGCAAGAGATAAAGCGTATGCGGCACATACACCCGTGCACTTTTTATGAATTTCACGAGTAACCAATTCCCATTTGTGTTTACTAACCTTCAGATGGATGCTCAAAACCACAGTCAACGATGGCTCTCATGAGCTCAGGCTTCAAGAGGAAGTCCTTGAAACCAGTGGAGTGGATACCAACGTAGGAACCCTTCTTGTCATCCTCCTTGACCTCAGTGGTTGGGGCGATGTTGTCTTCTGGTTCGGAGTACTCCAAGAGTTCTTCTTCTCCCTCGTGTGACATGTTTGCGGTTGTTTTTGGTGCTGTTTAGCTGCTGTTTGCGAAGCGTAGGGGGTGGTGGCAGGTGGTGTTTTGGTGGCGCTTTGTTTTCTCGACGATGCAGATTTCCCGATTGAGCAAGCTGGGCCCTGCCATGCTGGAATTTACGCAAGGACGCGTCCTGGTTGTATGGCCCCACTGGCATTGGGGCGTGCTGATATTTACGCGTGCGTGTGCATGTGCGTGTAACTAATCGTGAATTAATGAAGATATCAGCTAAGTTATTGAGTAATCAGTTTGCAAACAGGTCAAAAAATAGTATTATTGTATCTCGATGTGCTCTTCAGATCATTAACGCAATCATTGCTTCAAATAGATTACGAAGATACCCTGTTGCCATTCGATCACCAGGAGCATCATCTGCACTACTGGTAGTAGTACGTAGTAGCGGAAAATCCTTATTCATTAGCTTAGCAGGACCCCATCACCAGGAGCACTAAGCCTCTTGTAGATGGCCTCAAATAGTGTCAGAGTAATAAAATCCCCCCAATCTGACTCAACAGCAGATAGTAGTGTAGTGCTTCTCTCTTCATTCTTCACTTCACAGCGCAGTTACATCCCTGAGAGTTTCCAGCTTTATTCTCTCTCATTTTCCAGTTGTGTGAGTGCTTCATTAGATTATTGTTCTCTATGTTCATCAGATAACGCATATGATTGTGCGCCACTACTAGTTCTTAGTTCTAGTACTACTAGTGGGTGGCAATCTGGTCACGTGACTGCCAAGTCACGTGCACAAGCCCCCCGCGAAAATGCGCGCGCCCAGCCAATGGGGGCGCGTGAAAAAGTGATTTCGCCAGCGAGCGCGAGGGAACAGCCAGCAGCGGAAAAAAAGCAGAGCTGTGCCAAACAAACCAGCTACACCAACACCGGCGTCTGGATCTGGCCACAACCAACCAACCAATCAATCAATCACAATGGGTGCCGGTGCTCCACAAGCGAAGACTTACATGGGCTGGTGGGGATCCCTCGGATCCACCCCACAGAAGGGAATCACCACCTACTCTGTTTCTCCATTCGCACAGAGACCGCTCAAGGGTGTGGCCCACAACGCAGTCTTCAACGTGTTCAGAAGAGTCAAGAACCAGGCCTTCTTCGTCGTGGTTCCAGGTATCGTCATCTGGGAGTGGTGGGCCTGGGCCAGAGACTACAACGAGTACTTGTACACCAAGGCCGGTAGAGAGGAGCTCGAGATTGTCAACGCCTAAACAGCTTCCCACAACATCAACATCGTCATCATTACCCTACTTCTTCATCACCGCTCCATAGAGCCTTTGCAAAGTCACTATACACAAACACACACCACAGCATCAACGAGGGATGGCAAGTACACATACCGGTCTCCCAGCCAACAAACTCTTCTTTCTTGACCCGCGTTGGGTGACCTCTCTTATACATATCCTGGTCCACCTCGGGTATACTCACGTTATTTATGGATTTGAAAACAACTGAAAAATAAGATATTCTACCCCGTCTTATAACATATAGTAGTTCACATGCTGTATTCTAAATTAAGGGTGATATAACAGTTTTATACAAGTTATTTCGAACGTCCGTAAATCTTTTCAAGGAAATCTGTCAAGACCTTGCCCTTGAAACCTCTACTCTCGTCAACCTGAGCAATCTTCTCCTTCAACTCACCGGCAACCTTCTCCTCGTACTCGTGGTAGATCTTGTCAATTCCCATCTCATTGAAGAGCTGCTTGCACACTTTTTCCTTGGCAGAGTCTTTGATACCATAGTTGTCATCGAGGGTCTTTCTCTGCTCTGCACTGGCAAGCTTGAGTGCGGTGTTTACGACCCAACTGCACTTGTTGTCCTGAATATCGGTTCCAATCTTTCCAATGTCCTCTGGCTTACCGAAGCAGTCAAGGTAGTCGTCCTGGATCTGGAAGTACTCGCCCAATGGAATCAAAACGTCCTGGGCCTGCTTCAAGTCCTTCTCGTCGGCACAACCAGCAGCGTACATGGCAAGGGCAACTGGGAGGTAGAAAGAGTAATAAGCGGTCTTGAAGATCACAATGAAAGAGTGCTTCTCGAGGGAGAACTTGGACAAGTCAACGTGGTCCTCTGGAGCGGTGATGAGGTCGAGCAATTGACCCAATTCCGTCTGGAAGGTAACCTCATGGAACAACTCGAGCAGGTCCACATAGTAGGACTCCTGTTTGAAGTACTTCTTGAGCAAGACATAGATGGCAGCCTCGAGCATGAAGGAGTCGTTGATGGCAACGTTTCCAACGTCCGCTTGTTTGTACCAACATGGCTGGCCTCTTCTGGTGATGGACTGGTCCATCATATCATCGGCGACAAGGAAATAAGCCTGCAAGAGCTCGATACACCAACCGAGGATGGCAATCTTCTTGTAGGTCTCAGCGTCCAGCTCCTCGGCCGACTTGAAGCCCTTGAGCACGACGTAGGTATCGATGACGGAGATTCCCCTGTTCAACTTACCTCCTGGGGTGTTGTAGTTAAGGTTCTTCTCGAACCACGATATGGCCTCGGCATTCATGCCGTAGCCCTTGAGCACTGCAGTGAGCTCCTCCACGAGCTCCGGGAACACACCGAGGAACTTCTCTCTGTTGGCACCTGCGTTGGACATTGCTTCACTTGGTGGGATAGTTGGATCTGTGGTGGGAGAAATGGGCGGAATGGGTCTCGAGGTCGAGGACGCGTCGAGGTTGACTTTTCGTCGTTTATGTACTCGTTTGGCGCGCGCTGACAGAAAATTCGATTACGTAATCGCTCTCTGCCCCGTTGCGGTTATATGTCTCACGATAAGAGCTCTGTTGCGTCCACTATGCAATCAACCGGTCTCTCTTGGTATGTCTGGTGTCGTAACGTGTCATTATCATCTATACATTATTGTCCTCCGTTGCACTGGACCCAACAGTGGTCTCGTTCAGCGTCTCGTCGATGCTTCCGGCATCAAACTTGTGGAACTTCTGCTCATCCAGCTTCTGATATCCTCTCTCGTTGCCAATGATGGTCTCCATCGGTATCGAGGGGACCCTCTCGTTGTGTTCATGATCTACCAGTGGGCCATGGAAGTTGTATCTTCCCCATATGAACCAAAGAAGCGTGATGAGAAGAACGAATACGGCAAACACCAACGAAGCGTAGTTCATCGTTTTCCCGGTGACTGGGATCTGTGGCGGCATTGAGAGCACAAAGATGGTCAATAAAAGCCAAAGAACACTTATAATGTTCAAGATGAACCCAACGTACTTCAATTTGAATGCCGCTCCACGAACTTTCCTTCTCGCACTGAGTAAGGACGAGACAATTGGGATCAGCGATGCAGCACAGAGTGCTAGCACAGCGGCACCAACGAAGGCATTGAATGCAGCACTCGATACAAGAGCGAGAAGCCCCAGGAGGTATGAAACAAACATACACAGCATCACGGAGTACTTTGGTACTCTAGACACCGATTTTTTATCAACATAAGTCCACAAGTGTCCTAGTGGTAATGCACCATCTCTTGACATGGCAAACACGGCTCTAGAAGATGTTGCAATGGATCCAATACCGGAGAAAACCAAGTTTCCGATGATCATAATCACAAGGAAGAAAGAAACGAGCTTGGAATGTGTTGCAAGCTTGAAGATGAGCACAATGGGCATGATACCATTCTCATGGCCAATGAGCGAGTCTGAATCTGGAATCACTGCAAGGATAGGGATCAAGAAGATGAATCCAGCAAACCCAGCCAGTGCAACAGAGTAGACAAGTCCCCATGACACCGATTTTTCAGGCTCTTTGACTTCATCACTGACAGCTGGAAGTAGGGCAAATCCTTGGAACATGAAGTTTGCCTGTTGCATACCAATCAAAAACGCCATTGGCCCAGGCCATCCGGAGAGCGAGTAATCGAAATGTGTAAAGATATAGCTCAGTGAGCGGTACTCCCTTGCAAACAGTAATAAGAGAATATCAATGAGTAGGATAGCATAGATGATCCAATAGACGCAAAGCTTGTTGATCAACTCCATGTACCTGCTGTAAAAGAGATTCACTGCGCCACAGATCGTCACCACAACGTAGAACATTATCACTGTGAGTACGGTATCAAGTTCATACTCATTGTCATAGATACCAAAGACACTCAAGATCAACTGTGCTCCTGCAAATGTGATACTGACGCTCACGAGCCAGTTACCCACCAATAAGAAGAACCCGGTGAACCAAGAACTGATTAATGAAAATTTGGGGTTTGCAATGATAGCAGCGCCTCCGTGGAACTCTATGGGATACTTTGAGCAGATTTCAGCAAGGGACAGTGCACATATAAAGGAAAAAAAGAACACAATGACGTATCCGCCCATGATAGTAGCAGGGCCTCCATCGATCAACACAGCAGCCATGGTAGCACCAAGCGACAAGGGAGGACTCATGAGGCCAAACCCCAGACCAATGACAGACGTTATCGTGAGGTTCCTTTCAAGTTGCTGTTCGTATTTGAACTTCTCCACAATGACTTCATCGTTGTCGTTGATATCGTCATGGATGGCCTCTTGCATCGTACTGAGAAGCATGTTCGCGTACGACTCATCGCCCAGGTCTAGCGAGTTGGACCCCACTGCGCCCTGTGTCATTATGTGTAGCCAGCTCTCGGCGTGTCTCTGTCTGGGTGTGTTGTGGCAAAGGCCTAGATTGTGCGGGGAGAAATGCGCACGGGTGTTCCGCTGGGGATCGGTGCAGTTGGCCTTTCTGATTGTCGTGTTTCCTCTGTTGATCTTTCCTGCCAGCCTTCTGGCAGCGGCAGCCCCGCACTACAGTCACGTGACCTCATTGCGCGCCCGCCGGATCAACACCGGATAGTGGTGAAGCTAAAGTATATAAAGCTTGTATTCTCGTTATGCAAGTTTCTCAATCTCGTTGATGAGCTTATCAGCATAAAGTAAATTATCGTATGCCTCATAGCTCTCCTTTCCTCTTAACCCGATGGTGGAGAGCTTGGTGTAGGAGGATATGAATGACTTCATCATGTGGCTTGCCATCGACTTTCTTGGGGAAGCTTGCAAATCCTCAGAGATAACACTATACTCAGTGGGAGGTTCATTCTCATCATCTTGGTCATCATGATTCTTACTCGAGCCGATGCCATCCAGTTGTGTGTAGCGGTCACCAGAGTCAACAATAAAACCGAGTAATCTCGCTCGTAACGGTTTGGAGTGGAACACGGCCTTGATCATTTCCAACCGAGATTTGTAGTTGTGATGTGTGATTTTCCCAACATCGAACATAATCTTGACATCACCATTATCAATTCCATCCACGAAGCTGAAAAGATCGTGACAGTCCAATGCTTCCTGGAGGTCCAACACAATGAAGGTATCTTCGTTACCGCTTGTGCTCTGAACTCCAACCTGTCCCAGCTTTAATACAGTCAAATAGTTTCTCGGGCATTTCGAAGGAGCCAAGCATTCCCTCTGTATAGTCTTAAGTCCATCCACGGTGGATTGAAACCCACATGGGAACATACCCTCACTGACAACATCAACCACGGGTCTTCCACCCATACGAGGAATTAACCCCGCACTGAAGAGATCGTTGAAGTAAACCTGTGCAATTGGATCATCAATGTGCCCCACCATTCCAACACCATATGAGAGAAGTTGCAGCAAGTGGATCCTGGTGTTGACTAATCCGATGGTCAAAAAGTATGGTTGCACAGCAGGGGAGCTGCGTTCGGTTGAGCCATGGTCGCTTCCTGAAGATCTCGCACGAGTGGCACTGCGAGAGGGAGAGAGACTCTTTACATGGGATATGTTCACGTTCATCAACACGTTTAATCTGGGTGTTGCGTGTTGGTATAGGGACCTCATCTTCTCTGGCAAGTTTTGAGGGAATGAGGTGGCATCCAGGCCGCTGGACTTGGAGTGGATCCACTGGGCACACGCCTTGCTCTGTGTATCGTCTGTGATGAAGGACGGTCCGGTGACGATGACGAGGCCATTGTTCGCTGTGTGCAAGCCCCTGGCAACTGCAGCTCTTCCCTGGCGGATTCTCCCCTTGACTGCGTTATCCACGGGGCACAAGAAATCCTTGATCACCTCCGGCTGTGTGATGGCGGCCTGTGTGCGTTCTGTTCTGTGTTAGCTGTGTGTGCCTCCTTGCCAGTGCCCGGCGGTTGGGTGTTCAGGGTGTCAATGTACCTGTGAGACAGTCGTTTGCCGCATAGCTCTGGCCAGACCCCCACGAGGAGACTCTGAGCGTCGATTTGAAGGACATTGTGCCTAGCCGCCGTGACGTGTGCTCCGCTTGGAGAGAGTGTGGCTCCTGGTTGAAGTCAAGTTTGTTCGCGGTGAAGTTTCAAAAGATTGGAGCAGCACACTCTTTAGCATCAACGACAACAATCAGCGGCTCATACAACACAAACAAACAGCGCGGTAATGAACCAGAAGCGATCAGAAACCCTCATAAGTAGGTGAGACTCTCCTTGAGTGGACATCATCAACAAGAGACTAACAGGAACCGCAGAAAAGGTGGACACGAACACCGACTTTCTCATCTCTAGGATGACGAACATCATTGCCCTATCGGTAAGCAAATACCTCTCTCCACCTTCCATGAACAATCGCAGAAACTAACTTTG
Organism: Petasospora maesae; assembly: GCA_030563305.1. Lineage (NCBI taxonomy): Eukaryota > Fungi > Ascomycota > Saccharomycetes > Phaffomycetales > Wickerhamomycetaceae > Petasospora > Petasospora maesae. Next base: position 15,942 of record JAKUBT010000083.1, read on the forward strand.
TGCAGGCTTCGACCAAACCACAAGAAACACAAGCTTCAGAAATGCTTCAGATCGAGTCAAACGCGTCCATGATTGTAAGGCTGGTTGAAGAACTACTCAGCGTTTCCAGAACGCTCAAGGAAAATTGGATCCTGGGACAGCTACCCAAGCTCAATGCCGACCACACAGACGATATCATCAGGCCGCTGGAGGATAAGATGAACAAAGTGCTTCAAAAGATCATAGAAATGAAAACCTTTGAAGAGGAGGGCGAAATCAGTGATGCTGAGTTTGAAGAGAACGATGATGAAGAGCTTGAAGAAGAACCAGAAGTCAAGCCGGAGCCAACCGTGGATGATTTGATGATCCCTGGTATAACAGCTTCTACTGAGGAAGCGAAGATAGAGGTAACCGATGATGTGAAGCTTGAGCCTGAAGTGAAGCAAGAACAGGATGTGAAGCCTGATAACTTGGATACATCTACTGAAACAAAGGAATCGACTAAAGTCAAACCAGAACCACTGGTTGAGCCTCTTGCTGACCCCCTCCAAAGCAATGTGGTGGATGCCATCGATATGAATGATACTGCAAACATGCTGGGTGATTATGACTTTGACAACTTTGGAACAATGGACGAGAGCAATGACATCATAATGATTGACTGATGTTCCAATAAAAGGAAATGAACGTTACGAAAAGGAAATAACATGTCACTACCGGGATATTGTAGTCTACTTTCACTTGACAATCATAAAAGTCATTCTATTTGTCATTAAATTAATTGGATATTCTGATATTCCCTAGAGCATCCAACTCTGGCTCGTCCTCCTCTTCTTCGTACTCGCCATCTTCGTCATCATTTTCATCCTGGAAGGCCTCTACTTCTTCCCCTGATTCATCATCTTCAGAATCGCTCATAGGTGGTAGCTCACGACGGTTAGTGTTTCCCTGCATCCAAATGTCTTCCTCATCGCCGTGTTCCTTTCTTTGCCTAACTTCTTCCTGTAACTGCAACAACCACTCCTCTTCGGCTTTCTTGACGGATTCTGAATCTGTACACTGTTGATACACATCCAGCAAATCCTTATTGATATCCAAGAATGCTGGTCCCCAGGAGAAATTACTCAATAGATCAGCTGCCCAATCTGTGTGTCCCACAATAGCAAAACAAGCAGCAAGAGCCTCCACACAGTTCAGCTTCCATGGTCTTCCATAATTGACCTGATTCGCAGCCACGAGGTAAGGAAGGAGCCTCTCATTCTTTCCGCCAATCTTATTGAATGGAATCTCATCAAGTCGAGCCCATGAGCACTCGACCACAGCTGCTCCGTTCTGTTCCACGATTTCTCTATCATTGGGACAAACCACACCTTTACCGTTTGGTGAAACGACAACTCCTTGAAACTTTTGGCCAATTCTCAGACTCTTTATGAGACCAAGACGTTCAAGTTTCTTACCTGAGCAACGCTTGGGATCGCAGTGATCAAAGTCCCACATGGCCAACTTGGTGTGGAAGGCCTCCTTCTTGTCACGATGTTTTGACTCCACTCTTCTGTGTCCGCCTCCTCCGCTTGTCTTAGCTCTGTGTGGCTTTCTTGTGCCACCTTCATCTGGCCCCTTGTTCTTTCCCTTAGCCATATCTGGTGTGCTGTCTCCTCTAGTGAATAGGTGGGTCTGTATAGTAAAAGAGATGAGATGAGAAGTCGGCGGCTCGTCAGCGATAAATTTCCATGCTGTACGGCCGGGCAAATGCATAGTCACGTGACACGGTATGAATTGACCCCAAATTCCGAGGGTACGGGCTCACTTCCGACCGCGAACTGATAAAGAGGGCAAGCGAACCAACTCATCACACACTGGCACGAAGAACAGATAAGGCGCTACAGCGGCATCCAAAGCGACCAAGCACACACGAACTATGGGAGAGGCACGGTCTTCATTTCAGCCTGCACACCAACGGCGCAAGAAGAGTGCGTCCATCGCCAGCAGCTCGTCTGCCCACACGCCGCCCGCCGACTTCCTGGAGGCGTCACCGCCATCTCCACACGACAACAGCGGCAACCAGAATCGGAGCCAGTCATTGGGAAGTGGTGACGAGCTGTTCAGAGGCGACTCTAGTACTCAGAGTTACAGATCCACGACAGGGAGCCGGGAGCCCCGCACGCCGCCAGACGACGACTTGGATACCGCCCAGGACCCTTCCCACATTCTCTTTCAGGACGTGTCACTCACACAACCGACGCGTCTCGCTGGCCAAGTTGGACCCATGGTAGAGGAGCACAGTGTGTTTGATATCCAGCAGAGCCAGGAGTCTCGTGGAATGTGGCCTAGCATACCGCTCGATGCATCGCTCATCCAACCTCAGTCACAGTACTTTACCCCTGGAGGGTCAGACTTCTCCAGAGCCGCCACGAGGAGACAAACGTCCAGGGACAACATCTCCGCCTTTAGAGGCATGTCTAGTAACACCCAGAATGACCCCATGCAGTACCTTCTTGCTGAGGAGAAGGGGTTGAATCTGCGTCTCCAAGAGCTCTTGTCCATGCATGCTGATATCTCCGCCAAGGGTATGAGCACATCACGAGTACGCAGACTGATTGGTGAGAGTTTCAAGAGCTTGACCATTTTGTATGGGGCATTGAGGGAACTGTACGAGTCGCAACTGAAGAGAAGATCTGAAATGTACCATGCTTTCGAGTCTTGGGAGCTGGATAAGAAAGCCTTGTTGGCGGAAGTTGAGGATATCACAAGTCGCGATAATGAAGAGGGCAAGAGATTGGAACAGCTCCAGGAAGAAGAAAGTGTTGTTGATGATGAGATCAAGAGGATGGAGCAAAGACTATCACAGCTCAGAGACAAGAAGCAGGTCTTGAAGGATGAGATCACGCAAGTCAAGAGCATTATTGAAAGCAGAACCAGCTCTCATTTGGAACAGCTCAAAGAGATTGAGCAATCTGAGAAGCTGGCCATCACAAAGCTCTCTGAAGAAAAGTCAGTTGTGTCACAGCTTTCACGTATGAGTCTCACTGAGCCATCAGCGATGCTAGGATCATTTTTCATGAGATTTGGCCCACAGAGCTACGTCCAGCCAGCAACGAACCTTGAACCTGAACAAGTTATGGAAGTTGTTAGCAGGCAACTGGAAACTTTCCAGGACGGAATTGAGGATTACAGAAACAAGGAACAGGTTTTCAGTGAAAGTCTGCTGGTATGGGAGGATACCTCAGATATCCTATCCACTCTTGAGAAGGATTTGGTTGTGGCTCTTAAATCACAAACCTCTGACTCCCCTGACTCCACCAGGGTGAAGGTTGAATCATTGCTAGAGAAAACCGTCTCTACATTGAACGAGAGACTCAGAGGTTTGACTGATATGGATGACGTCATGCGAACATTGTTCAATACCGAGATTCTCACATTGCGAAAGGGCATTGAAGTTTTGGACCCAAAGAAGAGATCCACGTCAGATTTCAGGCCCTCCCCACAACCAGCACACTCTCTTCCTGCGAAACCAACATTCATTATATCTTTACCATCAGAAGCAACAACAGCATCATCTTCTGGGTCGCCTGTATCCATCACAGCACTCAAGGGGAAAGTGCCAATTTCACGTAATGCTGGATTCTTCGGAAACAGACTAAAGGACAACTTGAACAACACCATCAAACGGTCCTCATCAGCCACTGCAAAAGCACAAAAGAATGACTAAGTAACTACAATGTGACTATCCTAATTATTTAACATGAATTTAATGACTTATAATGCAATTTTTATCGTATGTTCGTAAGCTGAATGCAATTTATGTTAGTTCTTCCGTTTCTTCTGCTTGATGAAGATGCTTGGTGCAGTTTTAGGCTTTCTCTTCAAAGTACCGGAGCTGGATGGTCTTATCTCGCCGTTTGGTTCATGACTTGCTGGTCCAGATGGAAGAACACCTAGATTCTTAGATGATTGAGCAGACGGTTGAGGGTTTGATGGACCAGTTGGACGTGGTGGAAGTGAACCAGTTCTGTTGGGGCCTTGTGATGGTGTATATGTGTCAATTTGATTTTTCGGTGGCAGAGCTCCAGACCTGAAGGCTGACGGGCCAGTAGGCAGTTCCTTGCTCGTGTTTTGTGGTCCTGGGGTCTTCGAAGTTGTTGAAGGTGTGGACATCGGATGGGTGGCATCTATTGATGAATAAGTCTCACGAGCATTCTCTTGTGGTCTTCCATTTCTGTCTTTAGCGTCATAATCATATATGTTCGATGATGGTCTGCCACTCTTGTTCGAGCGCTGGTTGCTTTGACCTTGACGGTTTCGTTGTCCAGAGCCTTCTTGTCCAGTGAATCCCTGTGGCGCCTCGATGAAACAGTCTCTCTTCTTGGCATCACCAATCAAATCACCCCAAAGTCTGTTCTTTATCAAAGAGTTGTGATTACCAAGAATCCAGAGTGAGCACTTTGGTCTAGTCAATGCAACATTCATACGGCGGAAATCTTTCAAGAAACCAACACCAGTGCTATTGGGATCAGCACGAACGCATGACATGATGATAATCTCCTTCTCCTGACCTTGGAATCCATCAATGGTATTGAAACTGATCTCTCTCAAAACGGAGTTTCCAAACTCCCTCACAAAAGTCGATCTCAACAATTGGTTTTGTTCCTTGTAGGGAGTAATGATACCAATCTTGTTGTTGAAGTTCAGGTTTCTAAAGTCACGGAAGAGCTTGCCAACCAACTCCATGGCGATATTGACCTCAACTTTATTGGTAAAAGAAAAAGTTTTCGAGTTCTGGAGTTGCTGACCTTCAACAATATCAAAGAACTTGTAAGGAGTCAATAGTGCATCTCTGTGCCACTCTCTCTTGGTTAGATCATCGTTGTTTGGACCATCTTTTAACTCGCCGTTGTAGAACTTCATTGATGGAAATTTGGATATGGCAGAGTTCATACGGTATTGAACATTCAACAAAAGTGGTTTGTAGTTCTTCGCCATTCTCACGAACAAGCTCTGGTCATACTTCGAGTCTGCAGCTGCATTGGAGAGAACAGTTGGTGGCAACTGGTTTGGATCACCAACCATGATACATCTTTGACAACCATATCTCAATGGAATAACAGCAGATAGCTCAGTACATTGACAAGCTTCATCAATGATAACTGAATCGAATTTGATACCAAGGTTGGAAACCATATTATGAGCAGAACCAGAAAGTGTGGAGCAGATGATTTCTGCATCACCCAGGATTTTAGCTTGACAGTTTCTTCTGTCTATTTCTCTGTTTCTGTAAGCTGTTGTCTGTTTCTCTCTTGCCTCGTCAAGTTTCTTCTTTACCTGGTTGATCTGGGAAGTAAGTGTTCTCTTCTGATCATAGACCTCAGGTGTGTCCTTACCTTCGTTGATCTTTTGTTTGCAAGCGTCTGCCTGCTTCTTGAGCTCACTTAGCTCCTTGAGCAAAATGTCTGTGTTATTGGTCACTGGTGCTGATTTGCCCAATTGAAGGTCAACCAACTCCTCCAATGTCACATCCTTCACGGCGGAATTAACTGCCTCAGAACGTCCAAGACGAACCAACTTGGGTGTGTACTTATCACCCTTAGAGTTCATGATACCATCTTTCAATCTCTGTACAAGCTCATCCACAGCAGCATTACTCGGGGCGCACACCAAAACCTTCCTGGTCTTAGATCCTTCCTTCAAGGTCTGACCTGGGATCACAATGGCATTTGACGCTCTGAAAGTTGAAAGCATATACCCAATAACACCCAAGATGGTCTTCGTTTTACCAGTACCCGGAGGTCCTTGAATCAATGAAAATCCAGCAGTATCGACTGAAGAGCGGATAGCAACAGCCTGTGAATGATTCACCCTGTATATCTTACAGATGTGCTCAATGTCTGTTGATTCAGCCTGTTGTGGAACATTTGGTTGGGCTTTCAAGATCTGGTCAGCGAGATCGTAATACTTTAATCCAAACAAAGAAGAATACTCTCTCTCAATTGTTGTCATCTGCATTATTCTCATCATCATGATTGGCGTCTGGGCATTGAGCCACTGCATAGAGGCAGAACGTGTCACTCTGAGAGTAACATCAACCTTGTCACCTCTGAGGAATTTGATCTCATGGACCTTTGCAAAACACGTGATCTTGGAGTTCTTAACATCTTTGATCTTTGGATGCTCAGAAGCTTTCTCTGCAACAGCCAACACAACCAAGTCTGAATCTGTAATGCCTTTCTCACTCAATTGCTTCTTCGTGAGGGAGCAGAAGACATCGAAAAACTCGTCAACTGTACTTCTAGCCCCGATATTGATCATGAATGGCTTGCACTCCTCCCTTGATCTTGCAGAACAAATAGCTTGCCAGCATTCGACAAGCAACAACGGCTCATAAACATTGGTGTACTCCTCAGCACTTGCGAAACTGTCAACCACAGGCTTCAAACTCCTCAAACTGTCTTCTGGAAAATCATCATTACGCGTAAACGACCACTTCAACATTCTTCTGTAGAGAGGTTTCATATCCACAGCCAACCTCAGTCTGCTATACTCCTCTTCCTTCTTCTTCTGGTCAATCGTCTTCTTCTTTGGTTTCGAGTAATCGTCCAACATTATGATACCTCCCTTCTTCTCATTGGATGGTTTCTTGATGTTAAACAGAGAGAAAGCATCTTGGGTTTCATCATCACTATCATCATCATCGTCATCATCTTCATTTCTCTTTTCTCTTCTTGGCCTTGGGGGAACAATAGACAGCTTTTTGGAGCTCAGCTTCTCTCTTGCTAGCTGCAGTTGTGACTTCGGAAGTTGTGGCTTCGTAGATGCAGCGACTGGCGGTGTTCTTGTCAAACTTCCGAAGTTGTCAATCTTCATCTGGCCTCTCACACGAGTAGCATCTGTCTTACCAGACAGTGCTGGTGATGTAGAGTTGGTTGGAGTAGGGCTGGACGATGAAGTTTTAGATTTGTTGGAGTCTGTCCTCAGGCCCGGCCTTCCACTCTTCATGGCGTTCGATTCCTGCACAACGGAGTCAACCAAATCTGCGTCGAAAAACCTGGCCCTTTGTAAGATCTCTTCTGATTGTGCCTCTGTAAGTTTGTTGTTGAACTTTTTGGCTTTGCACCCATAGCGAGCCAAGAGCTCGATCACTGTAGACGCCAAATTGTAGTGGAGCTCAGTCGCCAAATCAAGCGTGGATGAAATGAGTTTCACACAAGAGGCCAAGAGCCCAGCATCACTTAATCTCAGCCATACAAGCATGTGTTCAAATGTGTTTGTGATCCCATTGAAGACTTTAATTGAATCACCATCTTCGAAGACGTCTTTGATTGTCTTGAAACATTCAAGAACCTCGTGAGAAAGATCCAAGGTGTCTCTTGTAAACTCAACTAGGTCTGAGGAGTCTTCAGCCCATTTCAAGGTTCTAGTATAGATGACATCCAAGAACTTCCAGCACCTGTTCCAAAAAGTGACTAATGTTTGTCTTGTTGACTTTGTGAATGTTTCGTGTTCAGAGAACAAACCATCAACAGGAGAGCTCAACGCTTGTATGACATCAAACAACACTTTGACAGCTCTCGGATATGGCTCAAAAAATTCGATGAAAATGAGGTTGGTCAAGTTATCGTTAATGGCATGGATACAAGCTTCAATGTTGTTGGACAACAATGACTGGACACCCTCCAATCTACCTGCTGCATCAAACGTTTCGTAAAGAATATCAACAGCTGCCTGGTAAACAGATTGATCTGGAGAGAAAACACAGGCCCAATAACCTTTAAGACTCTTGCTGCTGGCCAAAATCTTCTTGGTTTGAGAGCTATCAATGTCTGAAAGTTTGACAAAAAAGATAGCCAAATTCTTCAAGAACTCAGTGACATCATTAGCTTGAGCCTTGGTCCCTAGAGGTAGGATGGTGGAAACGTTCTCCAAAGAGCAAAGTAGCTGATATGCAAGTTCCAGATGATTAGCGAAGTTTTGTCTCAAGATACCTTGAAACAAAGGAGCTGAGAAACTCAACGTGGACGGGCTCTTCCCCTTTTGGATATCATAACTGTTTTGAGCAAACGTCAAAATGTCAAATCTCATAGCTTTGCAGATGACATCAATACAGGCCTTGACGATGTCTGAGTTCTTTTCTCTCTTTTCCGGTGGGAAAAATATTGCCAAGGCAGTACCGTAATCAAAGAACCTTGGAAGCTTCTTATTGACAACAGCTCTCGTATCACTTCTGTTCAACAAGTCCGTGGTAAGAGGTGATGTGTAGAGCGTGCTTGGAACTGTTAAGCCCTCGGAAAGAAGCGTGCAAGCCTTTGTGAATATAACCGCTTTCGCTTCCAACGGAACGTTCTGGTCAGCCTCAACAATACCAATGAAACTGAGACTAATATTCTCAATACACTTCAATTTCTTGGATAGATTCAACGACTCAAGCATCAAATCAATCCAGTCGATCAAGTCCAGAAGTTTTGCTGGTGCATTGACTTCACCTTTCACCTGAGAGTTATTCTGGAGAGTGCTCAGGCCTGTGAGAAAGTTTGGATTTCTGAGAACACAGAACAAAATATTTTGAAAAGTGTACTCTCCAATCTCATCCCAGAACTTGTGTTGTACTTTCGTAAGTAAGAGGCCCAGAAATCTCAAGACATATGGTAATGACCCCGCTGGATAAGACATGATATCATCACGAAGAAGATGAAATATTGAGAATGTGATCTGTTCTTCGTCATCAACAACAACCGGTCTCTTGTCCGTGAAGTTCTTAAACTCTTCAAGAATAGCCTTGTCGTCAAAGATCTTGAACAAAGCATAGATACCCCTGTAGAAGCTTTCTCGTGAGTTCTCATCAATTGCAACGTTCTGACCTTTCTGAACCTTCCTTAACTGCAGCTCATACTCTTCGAGAACGTCATGATGAACTTGCTCTTTGCTCAATAGAGGACGGCCTGGGCTGGCCAACTGGTCAAGCATTCTAAAAGCCCATCGTTTCTGAGACTCATCACCTTCAAAGGCAAGATAAATGTATCCCGGGTTGAGTGCAGTAGCATTCCTTATGAATGGATGTTCACTTTTCAAAAGCATATTGAGAACCTTGTCGAAATAAGTCTTGAGCTCTGAAGAAAGCCTGAGCATTCCGGGCCCACAGAGGCACTCAGCCACAGACCTTAGCAACGCAGTCGTCACCTTTGCCCGCGGATCGTTAATCTTGGACTTTTCATAATCCTCAATCTGTCGCCTCATGTTATCACATAATCGTGACGCTTCCCAATTAAGAATGATCTCTGAGAACCTCTCCACACTTTCATACGTCACACTTCTTTCAGTAATGAAGGTTTCTTTGAGCCTCCCCCTTCCTCTGTGAAAGAGAGATATACATTTGGGGCAAGAGTCGAGTGAGTTTCCAATCCTCTCAGTCAACCATGTGAGGGCATCATTACCCTCTTCTGAGAAAGAGAAGAGCATGAGGGCGTGGATTGCTGCTGCGTGCATCGCTTTGTCACAGAAGAGATGCATGTCATCATGCGTGTGAATGAAGTTCACAGAGGCCTGGATTGCTTCCTGTTGGAGCACATCATCTGTGGGGTTCTTGTGGGACCTCTTGATCAAATCAATAAGCTTGGAGGACTCTGAATCTGGTAGAGCAGTTCCTTCCCTTCGCTCAGTCATGTTGATGCAAAATGTGTGATTAGAGCTTTGAGCCCAGTGAGTGCCAGCTCGGTGTGATAAGTGCCCAGGAGATGGACTGAAGTATTTCAGTGGTGTCCCTTCTAGTGATATAATGGCAACTTGAGCTCCGTTAGCCAAGTTTCAACTAAATAACACGCGTTAGTAACCCTAGAAGATGAGATCTTTTCAATGAAGGTGTCTAAAACTCACATGACGAAAGCCTTCCTGGGGTGACTTCAGAGCAAACAAGGAGGCCTTGGTATATTTCTGTATCCTGGGAGACCCCTGGGTCAGTTTTCAGGGGGGGTTATGCGCCTTGTTTGCGAGCCGCCGTGTCTGAAGAGAGAAGTTGAAGTGGCCGTTGGTGCTATGTCACAGCGAGTGCGATGATGGTTTTTTGGCGCGCCAGACCGTGAATTTTGGTGGTAGGGCCACTATTCGCATGAGGAAAGTCGGGCGTTGATCTTGGGTTTCACCCCCCAGGACACCAGCAGGGTGTGGAGGCGCAGAACCGCAAATACACCACCTTCTCACACAGAGAACGCTACAAGCCGTCACCTGCACCAATTCCCCCCAGCTGCCCTGCATACAGAAGATGAGGTAAGTGGGAAGCCCCCTTGCGTGCGCTGCGCCCCGTGTTATGGTGTCAGTCTGCTGAACAGAGAGCCCCTTTACTAACAAGCAATCCCAGTGGAAGATTCGTCCGTGCATCAAAGTACCGTCACGTTTATGGACAAGCATCCAAGAAAGAGCTCTGCTATGACAATATCAGGGTGTCCACCAATGCGTGGGACTCCAACTTAATCAAGGTGTGTACAGCGATCCGTCGTACCCTGTCATTTCAAGACGCGTCAGTATACTAACATTCTCTTCTTAGGCCAACGGCAAGTACATATCTGTCGCTTGGAATGCCTCTGGTGGCGGTGCTTTCGCAGTTATCCCAGTTGATGAAGTTGGTAAGTCTCCTGACAAGGTTCCGCTTTTCAGGGGCCATACAGCCACCGTTCTCGATACCGATTTCAACCCTTTCAACGACGATATCATCATTTCCGGTTCCGACGATTCCAAGATTGGTATCTGGAAGGTCCCAGAGGATTATTCATTCCATAACTATCTTGATATCAATGGTGATATTAAAGACATTGCCCCAGTGGCTATGTACACTGGTCACAAGAGAAAAGTGGGACATGTCCAATTCCATCCAACAGCTGAGAACGTTGCTGCTTCCTCTTCCTTAGATTACACTGTCAAATTGTGGGACGTCGAGTCAGGAAAGGACCACATCACATTGGCTCATAAAGACTTGGTCACCTCCTTTGCATTCAACTACAATGGTAACTTGCTTGCCACCACGTCTCGTGATCGCAGACTCCGTGTCTGGGATATCAGATCCAACACCGTTGTGAGCGAGGGACCAGGACACACAGGCGCTAAGGCTTCTAGAGTTACATGGCTCGGTAACTCTGACCGCATTGGTACCACAGGTTTTTCCAAGCTTTCTGATCGTCAAATGGGTGTTTGGGACTCTAGCAACATCGAGGCTGGCCCAGTTGGTGGTTTCTACACAATTGACTCTTCTGCTGGTATTCTGATTCCATTCTTCGACGATGCCAACAAGATCTTCTATATTGGAGGAAAGGGTGATGGTAACATTCGCTACTTTGAGTTCCAGGATGATGAGCTTTTCCCATTGTCTGAGTTCCAGTCAATTGACCCTCAGAGAGGCTTGGCAGTCGCACCAAAGAGAACAGTCAAGACCGCAGAGAACGAAGTCCTCAAGATGTACAAGACCACCAAGGACAGTATTATTGAGCCAATTTCCTTTATTGTTCCAAGAAAAGCGGAAGTCTTCCAGGATGACATTTATCCAGATGCTCCATCTTCCAAGCCTGCTTTGACTTCTGAGGAGTGGTTCGGTGGAAAGAGCGTCGATGGTCCTATTCTGATGTCTATGGAGGATGTTTACAACGGAACTGAGCCATCCCTAAAGCCATCTTCTAAGGCAGAAACCTTACCTTTGCCAAAGGCTGAACCAAAGGCCGCGCCAAAGAAGGAAGAACCAAAGAAGGAAGAACCAAAGAAGGAAGAACCTGTATCCTCTGGATTCTCTACACCAAAGACCAACGTGGATGATCTTCTTCAAAAGGACGAGGTAAACTCTTTGCTCAAGAAGGCTGCAACCTTGGACACCGAGAAGGATGTCATTGAAGGAGATGACGACTCTGCTTGGGATGAGGAGCCAAAGACCATTAAAGAAGTTTTAACACCAAAGGTCGAGGAGCCAAAGCCTGTTGTCAAGGAGGAGCCAAAGCCTGTTGTCAAGGAGGAGCCAAAGCCTGTTGTCAAGGAGGAGCCAAAGCCTGTTGTCAAGGAGGAGCCAAAGCCTGTTGTCAAGGAGGAGCCAAAGCCTGTTGTCAAGGAGGAGCCAAAGCCTGTTGTGAAGGAGGAGCCAAAGGAGTCTCCGACCTCTTCAGACTCTACTACAGCATCCAAGCCACTAACATTGAAGGGGGCTGTTGAGAAGTTGGCATCCATCGCTGAACACTTTGAATCCGTTGTGGCCAAGCTAGAGGCCGAGAACCTGGAGAAGGATCAGAGATTGAAGGCACTAGAGGACAAGATCGAGAAGCTTCTCGAGAAGAACTAGAGGTCGCAGAGCACTTGTGACCACCCGTGTATTATCTAAAAGAATTTCAATGACTCTGTTAACATACACTGCATAAAGAGGGTAAATGGTAAAGCCCATGGGCCGAAGGAGCCTATATGCTCCCCTAGGGCCGGCGATGACTAGGGCTTTACCCCCGGGCCGCCACGCGGTGCTGAATGAAATCATTAAAAACTGGATCAATCGTAGCGCTACCAGTACGGCAAACTGGCTATCTGAGATCCAGGAGATCCATAGTTGTAAAAATTTCCTTGAAATATGCTGTGACTCTGTTACAATCAATGTTGCAGGAAAGATTAATGTGCTTTTGTTATGGTGATGGTGTACGCGGTACTGGATAGTAAGAAGTACGGCATGCAGGGCGGTAATGTGTTTTGGGTCTTCTTTCTGTGTTTTTTTTTTTTTCCCATAACAATGTGCATTCGATATAAAGTGTAAAAGTTCCTGTTTCTTACTTAGCAGCATTTCTAACAATCAAATCAGCGATCTCTCTTTCGACTTTCAGCTTCTTCCCCTCTCTTTCCTTTTGTAGTATTTTTTTTTTTGTTTTAGCATTAACCTTACCATGGGTCCATATTTTCTCTTACCTCATGTCCAAACTCAACGTTCCAACCAATTTTTCTTATCTTCTGACTTTTCTCATTATAACACCAATCTTCTCATTTCTTCAATCTGTTCTTATGAATCTGAATCAATCTGGCTTTCAATCTCTTCTGCTCTCCTGTAGACATCTTCTCTTTGCCTTTGTTCCCTCTTCTCATTCTCATCACCACTTCAATCCAGATATCCAAGTTTTTCAAATGTGTTCTGTTTTCTGTTACTGGTCTCACCATTTCTCTCAGCATCAGCGGTTCTCCGTTTGCAGTGATCTTCATCTCCTTGGCCAATTCCTTGGTCATGTGGCATCTTTCAAACATATGTTCCATGAAGTTATTCTCTGTTGTTGTTCCACAGATGACACAAGTTTCATTGATCTTCAACAAGTAGTCATAATGGCCCAAGTTGAACTTGTGAATATACTCCGTTGACCCTTCTTCTTCATGTTCAGTCTGTTGTATCATCTTCCAAAACTTTCTGGCCTGGCCTTCATCTGTTGCCTCAGTGGCATATGATGGTTTTCTTATCACTGGCTTGGACTCTCTCATCTTCATCTTCCTGGAGATGCTATTCATAGAGTTGTGGTTGACCTGTTTGTTCTCAAGATCCCTTAGTTGCTGTATGACCGTCTCTGGACATGGAGTTTCAATAAGTTCTCTGTATAAGACATCTTTAGAGCCTTTGTGGAAGTGTAGCTTGGTTGATTCTTCCTGGCATTGAATAACATTTGTCCATGCTTCAATCTTGGATAGTTCTGTTTGGTTGAAATGTTTTTTGATATCCAAACTCCACTTTCTCTCTTTCATCAACTTTCTCAACTTTCTGTTTGGCATCTCAATCCTTGGCATGAGTTTGAATAGAATGTCTTGCAATGTCCAATCATTGTCCATCTCAAGTTTGGTGTTCTTCTTAC
>JAKUBT010000084.1:0-29169 GCA_030563305.1 Petasospora maesae
ACCTCGAAATGGGAAACGGTTTTTGCTCTTTTTGCCGTGACCAACAAAGAGGAACAAGCATTCATGGGTGACAGAGACACCATACACATCAATGTGTTGAACAAAGACATCATCAGATGCACCATCTGCAACTCCTTCGCACACTTCAAGAGCCAGTGCCCACAAAAGTGTAAAATTTGCCATCTGCCAGGTCACAAGCCTAAGTACTGCCAAGTACTACACCAACAGGGAAACAGAAGAGCAAAGACATCTACCTCAGCACCAGCACCGGGAAAATTCAAAGTTTTGCAATAGAGATGTTATCAGCGGCTAATTATACCATAGAGATTGGAATCAGACACCTACAAAGTGATTATGGCCTGTAAGAATTTATTTGATGTACTGTGATGAGTCCTTGACTGATCATGAACGTACCCCTGGCCCCCAAAATAACTGTTCAAAGCCCATATGTACGATACATCACTGAATCATGTAAGACTACGTCATTCTATCATTTTATCAAGTACGTAGAATCAAACTTTAAACAACAGGTAACTATAAAATATGCAAAAGAAGTAGCTTCGTAGGTAATCACTGCTTCTCAGTGACGAATGCCTCCTCACTGACAACGTTGTCATCAGTGGATGTGGCATCGTAAACCTGAGCACCTTCATCCAACTCGAGGTTGTCAATAACCTCACCTGGACCCTTGTAGGTCTTACGTCCTTGAACGAACCAACAGATGGTGGCGTAGAAGATCACGACGAAGATGACAACAACGGTGTAGTTCATGTTACCAGCGTTTGTTGGGTGAATGGTTGGGAACATAGAGGTGATGGAAATGAACGACAACCAAGCAATGGAGATGGCGTTGAAAACAACACCGAGCTTACCAAGGTTCCATGCTCTGTTCTCTGGCATACGGGATCTTCCACCGAACAACATAAGGACAATTGGGATCAAGTAGGCAAGCTCGTGACCAATGGTACACAAAGAAAGAATGGTGTTGAAAACAACATCGTTGGAGAAGTAAAGGATAATGATGATGGACTGGAAAACACAGGAGAAGACAAGAGCTGGGATTGGAACACCGTACTTGTCAGAGACCTTGGAGAAGAACTTTGGGAAGATGAAGGCACCATCACGGGCAAATGAGTAGATGGTTCTGGAGTTGGACAAAGTCATACCATCAGCAGCGAACAAGGCACCGAAGGCTGGGAGGAGAATGAGAAGAACAGTGGCTGGGATACTTCCAACCTTGTTGAAAACGAGCTGAGTGAATGCAGAACCAGTTGGGGAGTTGACAAGGGACTCAATGTCAGAGTCAAGAACAGAACAGATCGCGATGACAAACATGAATCCATAGAGAATAGAAGAGACAATGACAACGACAAGAGCTCTTGGAACAATGTTAACACCTGGCTCAGCCTCCTCAGCCAAGTGAGTGACAGAGTCGTAACCGGTGAAAGTGTAAGCAGATTGCAAGAGACCCAAGATGAACACATATCCATGGGAGCTGAAACCGGTCAAGTTTGTGTACTCTGTGAAGATGAAAGAACCGTCGTTTCTGTGTGGAGTCTTGGCCAAGAGGGTAATCATAACAGCGAACACACTTCCAACGTTGAGGGCAAAGATGAACTTTGTGGTCTGGGAGTAGTACTTGTTCAAGAAGATGTTTGTGCATGTGAACAAGATGATGAATCCGATGGTGGCCAAGACGTAGTGGAATGACTCAGAAACGTAAGATGGATGCTGAAGAGCAGCAGCAGACAAGATCTGGACAACACCTTGGAAAGAGGCAGATGCAGCAAAGGCAATCTGAGCGAAAATGTTGAAGTATCCAGTGTACCAAGAGGCCAAGATCTTAGTTCTCTTTGAACCACCGAGCTGGTAGGCCCAAGAGAGAGGACCACCAGAGACTGGGTAAACGGCAGCGATCTCAGCCATGGAGAGGGCAACAATGATGGTGAAGATGGAGACGATGATGTAACCCCAAACAAGAGCTTGTGCACCACCTGTGGCGAGAGGAGTAGTAAGAGTGTTCATGATGGCAGTTGGAGGGGTCAAGATGTAGATACCAAAGGCGATCATGGAGAGGATGGAGTGCGAACGCTTGAGCTCCTGCTTGTAACCGAGCTTCTCCAACATGGCCTGGTCATCGTTTGTTGTGGTGTTGGACTCTGGGTCCTTTAGTGAGCTGCTCATCGTGAGAGGTACTAGTAGTAGCTAGCTGTATGTGGTGATGGGTGGATGCGGACGGTGTGAGGGCAGCGAAGGAAGGAGCAAGGGCCCACGAGCGTCTGTGATGAGGAATAGAGGGGACCACCAGCAGCTTTATAAGGAAAAAAAGAATGTGTCAGGAGGAAAACACGCCGGCCGCTATCTCAATCTCAAATTTATCAGGTTTCGATCCCACCACCCACTCGGAATTGCAAGAAGCGATGGGGAGCTTCCAAAACGGGGATGCAGATTGCGCGGGAAACGGGCCGGGCGTTCATGTCAACGCAGAAAAAGAAATTGCGGAGAAACGAGATGGCGGGCTTGGAGGGGGGGCCACGATAGCGGCTGAAGATGTGTTCTTGGTACTCTGAAGACTTGCCTGTGGAGAGAGCACAGACCAGCCTGTTACTGGGCACTGGGAGCTGAAGAAGCGGTGCTTGCTAGATGTGTGTCGCTGGTGAGGGAGGGGTTCTTCTTCTCTAAACTCCACCGGGCATCTAGAGTAAGGGCCTACCCCTGTGCGTCTCTGTCCGCTCCATCGCTAACGGCCGGTTGCGGAGATCTTGACTCGATCAGTGCTTTACTTTAAGCCTTCAAGCCTACACGCCGTTGAGTCTGAGATATTTGTGACAAGTGACTTCTCTCGAGAGGAACGCCGGTGACAAGTGCCCACTGGCCACTATCACGAGATAGTAACATGTATACGACGCACGCTTTTATCAAAGCTGATGTACATTCATAGATGCATCGCTCTCTTTCTCCCTCTTCTCGTGCTTCCGCCACCACTCCACATTCCTTGTGTGCAGCCCGCAGCGTCTGAACTTGGCATATAATTCCAGTAACCCCGGATTAGTAGCCCCACGAAGCCGTTATAGCACATCGGTGATCATTGTTCAAGGACTTGTGGAGGTGCAGTGGTGCAGTGTCCCTCGTTGAGTCTTGAAGGACAGAGGAAAGGTCTTCATCGAACGACTCAAAGGGCCGTTGAAGGTTATTAATTCAGCAGTGGCACCAAAAGCCACTCCAATAAATATCAGCTACTACACAAGGGAGCTCCCAGGCAACAGGCAGCCAGTACAATTCCATATTTTTCCCTGTGTGTTCAGGGTCTGATAAATTCTGTGGTTGGCGAAGCGGAATCAGCTTCCTGTTGCGGGTGAAGTTCCGCTGTAAAAGATCACGTGATCAGATTTTAGCACTTGCCCACGGAATTAAATTTGCAAATTCCGGGGCCCGGCCGATGCAGAGCGAGAAAGCGAGAAAATGTGTCAAAGTTCAGGCAGCCTCAGATCATCACAGATCACAGAGTTTGCAAGGCAGGGACAATCTACGGCGGTTCTATTGTCTCCTGACTTGTCCAAAGCCGTTGCGATCCTGCTATAATCTATAACCTTTCAGCGCGCCGGATTCCAAGTAGTATATAGGCGTGGACGTGGCCCGGGTTGCTGTCGCCTGTTCTGCTCGGAGGCTTGTGGCTGGTGCTGCCAACTGGGCTTCTCGTTGCAACTTGTATTCGTTGTGGAGGGAAACTTGCGATATCACCCCATCTCTCTGATCACCGGTACCAACGTGCACAGGCCTCAGGGCCTCAGCCTCAGGGCCTCAGCGTGACCTACAGTAAATAGCTCGTGAGCACCGACATCAGAACAGCCACCACCACCAACCACGTGAACGGTGAAGCCATATGACGGTCCCCCAGCTCGAGATTTTTGTATGGGCGACCGCGTGACCCTTCCGCCGGGTAACCCCCCCTGTAGCGCGACGGTGAGAAGTGCCATCACCCAATGCATGGGCCGCAGCACTTTTTATAAAACGGCAGCCGGAGATCAGGAACTTGTTCTCCCTCTCACACTTCCAGGCTCACCATCATCAACTATTCTGCAAACAGTTCGACTGATATTCAGAAAAGTGAGTACGCTCAATGGCGCTCCACAATTGATGCAGACCCGTCACCCAGGTCTCGGTGTCCCCACACTACCATCATCTCCAGGAGCAACGTCGTCCGTCGACCCGAAACTAACCCATTGTCATCAGATGTCTCTTTCAAACAAACTCTCCGTCACCGACTTGGCCCTTGAGGACAAGCGTGTCTTCATCCGTGTTGACTTCAACGTCCCATTGGACGGTAAGACCATCACCAACAACCAGAGAATTGTTGCTGCTCTTCCAACCATCAAGTACGTTTTGGAGCACAAGCCAAAGGCTATCATCCTTGCCTCCCACTTGGGTAGACCAAACGGTGAGAGAAACGAGAAATACTCCCTCAAGCCAGTCTCTGAGGAGCTTGAGAAGTTGCTCGGTCAGCCAGTGACCTTCTTGGACGACTGTGTTGGTGAGGCTGTTGAGTCTGCCGTCAACGGTGCTAAGGCTGGTCAGGTCTTCCTCTTGGAGAACCTCCGTTACCACATTGAGGAGGAAGGTTCCAAGAAGACTTCAGAGGGTAAGGTTAAGGCTTCCAAGGAGGATGTTGAGAAGTTCAGAAAGCAATTGACCGCCCTTGCTGACGTTTACGTCAACGATGCCTTTGGTACTGCACACAGAGCCCACTCCTCCATGGTTGGTTTCGACTTGCCACAGAGAGCTTCCGGTTTCTTGATGTCCAAGGAGCTTACATACTTTGCTAAGGCTCTTGAGAACCCAGAGAGACCATTCCTTGCCATCCTCGGTGGTGCTAAGGTCTCTGACAAGATCCAACTTATCGACAACTTGCTTGACAAGGTCAACATCCTCATCATTGGTGGTGGTATGGCTTTCACTTTCAACAAGGTGCTTAACGGTACTAAGATTGGTAAGTCCATCTACGACACTGAAGGTGCCAAGCTTGTTCCAAAGCTCATTGAGAAGGCTAAGGCCAACAACGTTGAGATTGTTCTCCCAGTTGATTTCACCACTGCTGACTCCTTCTCCCCAGACGCCAAGGTTGGTTACGCCACAGCTGAGGAAGGTATTGCTGATGACCTTGAAGGTCTTGACAACGGTGAGAAGTCCCGTGAGTTGTTCACCGCTGCTGTCGCCAAGGCTAAGACCATCGTCTGGAACGGTCCACCAGGTGTCTTTGAGTTTGAGGCATTTGCTACTGGTACAAAGTCCTTGCTCGATGCTGCTGTCAAGTCCGCTGAGGCTGGTAACACCGTGATCATTGGTGGTGGTGACACAGCTACCGTTGCTAAGAAGTTCGGTGTTGCTGACAAGCTCTCCCACGTCTCCACTGGTGGTGGTGCCTCCTTGGAGTTGCTTGAAGGTAAGGAGCTTCCAGGTGTTGTCTACTTGTCCAACAAGTAAGCGTTCGAAACTTTAATGTCCTACATGAAATAATTATGTCTTTTTCAGACTTGAGATATCTTTGTAGACTTTTTTTATACAAGGCGCTGGTGTCAAGATCCTTATGAGAGACCGGTTCATATTGGGGATCGGAATCATAGATCATCACCAATGTTACGATCTAGTGGTTCAACCCAGGGCATTCCCAATATTTTGAAGATCTTCTTCTCACTGAATGATTCCACTAATTCGCTCTTGTCAGACTTACCACTTCCATCCTTCTTGACTTTGAAGAGGCCCTGTCCACTCAAACTCATACCTCTTTTGATAGCACGAAGTCTTATCCTTTTGTTGAACTCGGTGTTTCCTGTAAAGTATATCAATGCAGCACCCATTTCCTTCCATGGCACAAGTAAGAAGTCAACACGACGGCATTTCCCCATAACAGCTTCACCCGTGGCCTTCTCATTCCATTCCTGTGGCAGGGCACAACCTCCAAGCCATTTTGTAGAGATCGAGTTGTTCAATGCACATCTCCAGTATCCTGACTTTTGTGCCTTCTTTGAGAAGGTATCCAGAATCACTTTGAGCTCGTCAATTTCAGCATCTGGTTTTGTAACGATGAAGTCAATATCTCCACATGCCTTAGCCCCACGTCTATAACTCCCACCAATGGTAACTTCGATAGAGGGGTCAAGCTCATGGAACAAACCGAGGACATATTCGTTGTGGACTGTACATTCTTTTCTGTCAATTCTCTCATTCCAGTCATCATAGTGCTCCAATCCCAATCTCTGATTCATTGTAAGATCCATACGGTGACGAATATCTTCCAACGTTCTCATACCTTCTTCAATCCATACTCGTGCAAATTTATCACCAACGCCATAGATCCCCTTGAACAATTTGAGCAGCTTAAGATCCTCACTCTTGTTCAAGCTCTTCAAAACCGCCAGATCATCAGTTTGTGCAATCTCCACAATCTTCTTTGCAATTGCATCTCCGATTCCTGGAAGTTTGATGGCTTCTGAGTACGTGGTGATGTGCCTTGGTGTACGCTCCAACGTGTCAACCGCAGTTCTGTAAGATTTGACCTTGAACACTTCACCTTGAAGTTGTCTTGCTTCTGCCATCTCACTAAGAAGATGAATTGCCTTCCAGTTTGGATTGTCTTTTATGACCTTGTTCCTCATAGACTCTGCTATCATGTGGGATTTGGTAGGTGGTTGTGAATCTGGCTCGGATGATGCTGGACGCTTTCGTGGAGAACTGTCATTGATCTTTGGTCCTTGTTCAAGATCAATGATATATTTTGCAGTGGGCTGTAGTTCTGAGTTTTCGATAGAGTCCGAAAGCCAATCCTGTGATAGCACAGGTACCTGCTTCAGCATCTCCCTGTTTTTCTCGTCAAAGCCGGCCTCAAGGAGCTTCCGCCATGCCTGTGTTCCATATGGTAGAACTTTGCGATCCACAAGGACATGGGTTGTGCTATTGTAGCTCCCCAATGGGAAGAACTTCCTGTTGATGGAAGCCGAGTGTTGTCTTGCAAGTTTCGAGCGCAACTCGGGAATCCCTGACCTGTTGTTGGGGATCAGGAGGAACCGCTGGCCAGCAAAGAGCTTTGACATGGGCTCTGCGAACGGCGGATCTATCATGTTGTCGTCATCTTCTTCCATTGAGACGCCTGGCGAAGTCGATGTATTTGTACCTCTGCGCCGGTGTGCTGCTTGTTCATGGTGGCTGTTACACGGAGGTTTCATCGTTGTGTCACTTTTTTTCTTTGAGAGTTGACGATTGCGCCCTGAGTTGCGGAGTTCCGTCCTTCTCTGGGGCAAAGGCAAACAAGTGCACCCAATTAGCGCTCAATCAGGACACGTTAAAGTGTGAGAGTGGATGCGAGATGGCAGTGGGAGTGCGTTTGTGGCCTTCAATATTCCTAGTTTGTGATTCTTGAATGGAGTGGTGGGCACCGATGAAGCCTAGATCGATCCCAGATTGGCACGGGCAAACGACAGAGCCACAAACTAGCCCCACCCTTCCACCCTTCCACCGCTGCCGTCTCTTCCTGGGCTCTGTCAACAGCACGTTTCCGTATTGGGACAGAGGGGCAAGCCTGGGCTGCAGTGAACCGAGAGGATGAGGTCATTTGAGCTGTTGCTGGACGGCGGGGGGACATCGGGGGGAAGCTGTCATTCCGGAGATGCCATGCTGCATCCTCACACCATCCTGTCAGCTGACCTGGCACCTTCCCCATAATCCTCGCTACAACTCACCACGGACCTCATTTCCACACAAAAACTCCCACAGAGTGGAATAGAAGTGTGCAAACTGCAAACTACAAACAGACTACAGAAGTCATCGTGGGAAGTATTGGAGAATCACTTGAGCCAAGTCAAGCTGGCGTGGTCCGATCAGGGCGTCCTCAAACCTCACACAGCTTGTACGGCCGCCGTGCTACCCTCTCAGCCATCCGTCACCGATGGTGCCGGTAACCAAAACACCTGACCCACTGGATCCCCCCCGTCTTTGATAGAACTTTATGGAACACAAACAGGGAAAGACTGCCGTTTCTGAGCTAATTACCTGCATCTAGCGCCGAGCCACCCCCCCTCACGAGCTCCGTCTCTCCCGAGAATCCCACTATGATGCGGTATACGGTGTACCCTCCCTCTCGTCGTATAAAGACCACCCGGTTTCCCTCCCATTCACATCCTGAGAGCAATCAAATGAACTTATAGAGATACAACAACAACTTTTCACATTCAAACTCAATTTGCAACTACCATGTTATCGATTGACGAGACCTTCTACGAGCGTCGTGGTAATGAGGCTCTTCTCATGAACAAGCCAAATGGGGCGGACTTCCACCTGACCACTGACGGTTCAGACTGGCTTTGGGCTGCTTTCTCCATCTTCATGTTCATGGCCATGATGTTCCACGGTTTCATGTTTAAGAAGCCAGTCAAGGAGAGAATCTTCTACTACACCATCGCTATCCCAGCTTATTGCCTTGCCGTCTCCTACTTCACCTGGGCTTCAGACTTGGGTTGGGCACCAGTCCAAGCTGAATTCAACCATGTCAACACAGACGACCAGTCGGCTGTGCCAGGTTACAGACAAGTCTTCTACACCAAGTACATTGGCTGGTTCTTGGTCTTCCCATACCCAGTGATCAATTTGTGTCTTATCTCTTGCACTCCAATTCTTCAAACTATCTTCAACGTCTTCCTCACTGAAGTATTTGTGGTTGCCCTCCTTGCCGGTTCTGTTACTCATTCTCTTTACAAATGGGGTTATTTCTCCCTTGGTGTTGGTGGAATCATTGCCGTCGCATTGAACTTGTTCACCACGTCCAGAAGACTCTCACTTAAGGTCGGTAAGGACTGTCACACATATTTTGTCATCCTCTCAACTTTCTTCTGCACCATTTGGATTCTTTACCCTGTTGCATGGGGTCTCTCTGAAGGTGGTAACGTCATCCAATCAGACTCTGAAGCTGTGTTCTTCGGTATCTTGGACGTCGTGATCTTTGGTCTTTATCCTTTGTGCTTCTTCTACTGTGTTTATGATTTGAACTTGGAGCGCTTGGGACTTCTCAAACCGGAATATGAGGTCACCAAGGGCCACGGCCACTTGGACTCTGCCAGAGCCTCTGGTGACACTGCTGTCCACCACTCCGGATCCTTCCCAGCATCTCTTGGATCTCCGGCCTCTCCAACACCAACTTCTCCAATCCCAACTTCAGTTTGATCATGATGCGTCATGTGCAGCGTCTCCCCATGGGATCCTTTTATACCCAAAGCTCCAAGCTAATTCGTACCACGCTACAACCTGCTGTCTATTGATAAAGCTGCGCTTATGACCTTGATGATCCATTAGCTTCACCAGCAATATATAATACTCTAATCTACTAATACAACAACAAAACATTTGCAAACTTCAAATACATGTAGTGCAGAGAGACTGTTGACACTTTTGCTATTGTTTATAACTCCGTTTATGCAAGCTTGTGCACACTAAAGCGGGCAGATCCTGATCTTCGGATATGAGCGGTCACGCCAAACTCACACGGTCACATGACCCAGGGTTTACCCCCTACTTGCAAACATCATCGCAATATGCCAATGTTTGGATTCTTTTGAAAGCCGAAGCTTACTAGAAGGTGATTACAGGATGCTTGGACGTTAAAATATATAGTATTGATCTCAAGAATCGATCAAGACATCTTGAAACCGAGAAAAGCCATGTCGAGAGGATTCCACAAAGGGCGGTGTGCCTCTAACGTTTCATCTTCAAACAAGAACACCACCATATGGATATATCGACCACAGCGCAATACATGGGCCTGACATAAAGTAAAGCAAGTATGCTTAATAAAGCAGAGATCTACCTATTGCATACAAGTCCGGCAAGGTTTGTACATGACGTTGCCATGGAGTACTCGAATGTTATGTGCTGAGTTGATGCTGAAAGGGCTACTACTACTGACATGCGTGAGTCTTTGCCTGGAGCTGGACACGGGGGCTTGAACACAGCAGAGGTATACATGCCTCTAGGGAAAGCAAACGAGCAACAGGTTATTCCAGAGATTATTAGAGTCGGTGTCATACGTGCTATTTACTACAAAGAGTGGAAGATCTTCAGACAGTTTGAGACACCGGCCTCCAGTAGGTGTCACAGACACACCGAGTAAGCAATTAGCTGTGGGAGTTGGAGTGCTGAAAGCCTGCTCTTTGAACGGAATGCCTCCTTTATATCTTCAAATAGAAATGGTCAAGTGCTTCAAGCGCAAAGGAAACGCACTGGGCTTAGTTAGTCGATCTATATTGGCGGCGCACAGTAATCGCCGATTGAACGAAGGTTGCCCACCAATTCCCCTGCTTGTAGCTTGAGCCAGCAGGTGGCACTTATACACGAAGTAAGAGTCGGAATATAGTAGTCCACTTCTGATCAAGTTCGTAGACGCTATGACCGCTTTTGTGGTACGCGGTCCACGGATGATCTGTAGTTCTGATCCTATGCCCAAACCGGATGCCACATAATGCAAGCGGATGTCACCTTCGGCACCACTCACGGCATCGACACGCTTACAAACGTCTGAGGTTTTAACAAGCGCGAAGTGTTGAGAGCGTTGGATCAAAGACCGTTAACCTTCCAGTTTGATGCCATGGACCTCATGTTCAGCAGTTAGGTCAATTAGAGTGGCGTGTTGCGAGGGTCATCGGGGACAAGTCACAATTGTCCCAGAGTATGCGGTTACTCTCATACGAACTAAGCATGAATATGTACTACCCTGACATTTCCAGTCTCTAAATTACATAACTAAAGACCCAAACTCTATGATCTAGGACCTCACTCACGTGTGGCTTAAAGCGGTCCTAGTCTAAGTTGAGGTTCAACGAGTACGCAGGCCCCAGATCGAGCACTACAAATGGCGGAGAGGATCATATCCTATCTTCTTTTGATCTTTGTGAGCGCTCACTGTTATCTGATGATGGTCCTTTGTTATGAAGTGATTTCTCATTCAACACAAAAGACACAAGGCACAACACAAAAAGTGAGGCACCTTCAATTGAGGTTAACAGAGGGAGGGAGAAGGTCGTTGCTGTTAAGAGGCACGTGACGTGCATCGTTTAAAAGCGCAAGCGTTCGCCGTTTCCAACTCCAAAACACCAAAAGGAGTCAGATAAAGCCGATGGTTGAAGACAACCGGCATACAAGCATCCAACAGTCCATTGAGAGACCGACTTTTCATAGCATATTTGTGAGCTGGAGATGTGCCGCTGGTCCGGCTCTGTAGGAGTGATCTTATGTGGGAGAAGCACGGCCATGAAGCGTGGGGTCCCCACCTCGAGTAGCACTTTCTCTGTGTGGATATGGTGGGGTCTCGTGACTTTCCCAGGCAGTTTACACATCTCCCAAGACCATATTCCACCATGACAGCCAAGAACCACCCTCCAAAGACCCTCAAACAAGACGGTGCCCACCTTCCCCAGATTCTCGACGCCGGTGCAAGTGCGTTTGACGAGCCCCCACGCGATGACTGGCACTGGCCCTGCTCAAACCGGGAATATTTTGCGTGTTGCACCAGCGCTCACTACCCGCGATTACCCGCTCAAATTGCAACTGCGAGTGTTTTGGCACCTTCTCCAGACAATAGGATTCGTTGTGCACCCAAGCAAGATATATAAGGCAGCGATGCCACCCACCAAGCACACCCTCCTAGTGTTACCTTCATATCTGGCCCGCCAAACCCTTCATTTCACCAACGAAGTAATGCTCAGGTATCGATTGCTACACCGTGTTGCTTCGCAGGCTCCTCGCAGGGTCTCCACCACGCGTCTGATCTCCACCAGGGCAACTCCAAAGAGTTCATCTCTCTCACGCACTGCTCTCCTCTCTATTGCTGGTGCCACTGCATTGACTCTCGCATGGGGAAGCACATTACTCAACGACGCATCCAAGGCTGACATTTACGAGGGATCTACCACCAAGCTCTCAGATCTCGAGTCTCCAGTGTATGGGTCTCTCGAGGACTTCGCCAAGGCACAAGCAGAGATCATCGCCATTGTCGATGTCGAAAACGTCTCCACTTCTGAATCAGAGCTTGAGCATCATTCAGACACATACTTCAACTCACACCATGCCAATGCTGACCAAAAGCCACACCTTGTTGTCTTCCCAAGAACCACAGAGGAGGTAAGCAAGATCATGAAGGTTTGCTATAAGTACCGTATCCCAATCATCCCGTTCTCTGGTGGTACGTCACTGGAGGGTCATTACATCGCTACCACTGGAACTCCCTCTTTGACTTTGGATTTTGCCAAGAATATGAACCAAGTGCTTGAGCTACACAAGGAAGATCTTGATATTGTTGTTCAACCTGGTGTTGGCTGGGAGGATTTGCACGAGTACCTTGGTGAGAAGGGTCTTCTCTTCGGTCCTGATCCAGGTCCAGGTGCACTCATTGGTGGTATGATTGGTACCTCCTGCTCTGGTACAAATGCTGCAAGATATGGAACTATGAAGGAGAACGTTGCTGGCTTGACTGTGGTCCTTGCCGATGGTACTATCATCAAGACTAAGAACAGACCAAGAAAGAGTTCTGCTGGTTACAACTTGACCGGTCTTATCATTGGATCAGAGGGTACCCTTGGTGTTGTTACTGAAGCAACACTCAAATTGCATGTTAAGCCTCGTGAAGAGACCGTTGCTGTTGTGAGTTTTGATAAGATCGATGATGCCTCTGAAACCGTTGCGGAGATTGTCCAGCGTGGTATTCAAGTGAACGCAATGGAGCTCCTAGACGATAAGATGATGGAAGTTGTCAATGCATCGGGTGAGACCACACGTCAATGGATTGAAAAGCCAACTCTTTTCTTCAAGATTGGTGCAAACAACAAAAACATGCTGCATGAGCTGATCAGCGAGGTTCGTCATATTGCAAAGGAGAACAGATCCTCACATTTCGAATTTGCAAACAACAAAGAGGAGATTGAAGAGTTATGGTCTGCTAGAAAAATGGCATTATGGTCTACTATCAACCAAGGCAAGCAGAAGAACAAAGACATGCAAGTCTGGACCACCGATGTTGCTGTTCCAATTTCCAAACTGTCAAAAGTTCTCTCTGAGACGAAGCACGATATGGCCCAGTCTGGATTGACCGCCACATTGGTTGGTCATGCTGGTGATGGTAACTTCCATGCATTCTTGCTCTACACCCCAGAGGAGAGATCTGTCGCTGAGAAGCTTGTTGCTAACATGGTGAAGCGTGCAATCGATGCCGAGGGAACATGCACCGGCGAACACGGTGTTGGTTACGGTAAGCGTGAGTTTCTTCTCGAGGAGCTTGGTGAGGAACCAGTTGACATGATGAGACGTATCAAGATCTCATTGGATCCAAGAAGATTGTTGAACCCAGATAAGGTGTTCAAGATTGACCCAAATGACAAAGAGCATTGAGTCTGTTGTGATCCTGCATGACCCTCAAGAGGTGGTTTTACTCGCCGTTGAGGTGTAAGTCATATTCATTCATTAATTGAAACAAAGAGCCGAAAGGCACATTACCACAACAGAGATACATTCATATACCTGTTCATAAATCGAAATATATCTGCAGACATTCCCTTGATGTAAAATTTGTTTCCGCTACCAGTAGATGTTCAGAAGTCCATTACCAACATCCCAGCAATCTCCTCGAGATGTGCCGTATCCAGAACGTCTCTCGTCTCGGGCTTATCGCCTTCCGTTCTCATTGTCCCTGACTCCCTGACTTCATTTGCTCTAAGCACGGCCTCTCTGATGAACATTCGTAGATATTCTGCTGATAGTTCAAGTGTTTGTTCTGTGATTCTTGTGTCTTCATGCTCAAACACGACGTTTTGAAACAGCCTTGAGATCGTGGTTTTCGGTATTTGGGTTTCTTCCATAATTGAATGACCTTGATGTGAAGCGAGATGCTTTGTGACACTTTAGATAATGTTATGCTTATGTGCTTGTGATCTGTGGAGAGGACGCGTCGAAGTTCGCGTCGTTTTGATCGGGCGATTTGTCAAGTCACGTGACAAATCAAGGCAATAAGCAGAGCCTCGCCTTATACACGGGGCCAGCGATTATCAGCCTTGCTGGATAAGCATGTGTGCATTCTACGTAAATATTTACATGGTGGATTTCTAGTCGCCATAATGTCATGCTTCGTTACGAATTAAAAAGTGTACATATCCAGAGATCGAGCTATAAACCAGGGCCACACATCCTAGACCGCTAGACCCCACACTTGTCCCTCACCTCTCACTGCAATTGATCAAACTCTAAGATAGACCAGTATCCAAATGCAACATTGTTTCCTCTCACTCCAACCATCAAGGGAACGGTACCATCCCAATCAACGTCCGATGTTATCCGTAGGGGCAAGACACAGTAATTGGAGCCATTTTCAAAAATACCATCAAGGTTCCCCCAATTCACAGGAACACGAGACATTAACTCCACTCTCCCCAATTTTGTGGCTTTCGTGATTTCCAAAGAGGGCATGTTCTTCACTATTGATTCCAATTTTGATGTGTTCTCCGGTTTGGGTCCCAATTTGAAGGAAGTCACTGGGAGTTGGGCATGCTTTGAGGGTGTGGAGAGTGTGATGTGAACTTGTTCATCCAATGGGTTTGTGAAGATTAGGACGTAGTCAGTAGCCGTACCAGTACCAGTAGAATATGTGGAGCTTGGGTTATGACGGATAGTTATTGATGGCAGTGTATCAATTGCATTGGAGAGCTTGTAGAATTTCACTGAAGATGGATCGGTATCTGGTTTCATCAATGAGGTACGGCACGCCTTGCATCTCTTGGAATGTTTAGCTCGTAGTTTTGTGGAGAGCGGGTACACTGTTTTGGAGTTGTAGAATGATGGGACAGAGTGACTTAGTGCTTGGTCATATGTAATCGTGCCCCCATGGTTTGTGGAAGATGCCCTTTGCGTTGCAAGTTCAATGTCACCCCTTGTATCAAATTTCTTAATTGTGGACCTTCTGATAAATTCTGGGGCGTCCTTGTCTTGCAATCGCATCTCTGCAATCTGTTTTATGATGTTTTTCGGTATGGGGATCTGTCCCTCTCGTAATTGTTTGCTTTGGATGTAGTACTTCTCAAGGTCGGAGAACATGACGATGGGCGGGAGCTCGTTGATCTCACTCTTCACCACCCGTGATAGTGACCTTGGCTTCTCCAGTATACCAGTATCAAATGTGTATGGGCAAATCGTACACTTGAAATGAAACTTCTTGCCAACTTGGTCACCATCGGAAGCGCTCTTCTGGGAGATGTGGATACTGGACCCACACAAGGGGCAATCGAAGCAGTTCCGTGAGCAGAACGAGTGTTCGGGTTTCATCTCATACATGCAACGAGGACAGTACTTGGAGGCAACCTCTAGTTCGATACACTTGCGGCACTTCACTGCCTGGCATTGTTGGCAAAAGTTCAGGTAGCTTGGGATGTGTCGTGTGTGTGTGTCGGTGATGGTGGTGGGGAACGCGGAGAGTTGGAGCTCTGCCTCGTCGGTGATCACAAGCGGTACTTTTTCAGAGCACGGACAGAAGACCTGTGCCCTCAGAGCCATCAATTGCCTTCTTGAATATGAGGATCAGCCCTTTAGTGATTGCTTTGATGGTATCAGTCAACAGTAGGAGAGTTGCTGAGATGTTGATGGTTGGTCGCGACCAGATTCGCCGCATGAGCTGGTTGTTTCGCGTTGGGATGGATAGATTGTTTGTTCGACTTTGCTCTTCACCATGAACTTTGCCACGCCAGTGCCAGTGACAAACACCATCAAAACACAAACATGGGTGCCACATCCTCGAAACTTCTTGATTCTCTCACTGAGACCACAAACTGTGCGTATTTGTCCCCATTCGCAAACGCCTTTAAATGACACATCCCAGACTAACATTTGCATTCTCTTTAGTCGATGCAGAGGAGATTGACAGACTCCGTAAGCGCTTCATGAAGCTCGACAAGGACAGTTCAGGAACGATATCCAAAGAGGAGTTCTTATCAATTCCAAACGTGAACTCGAACCCGCTAGCGTCTAGATTGATTGAGACGTTTGATAAGGATGGAAGTGGAGATGTCGATTTCCAGGAGTTCATCACTGGATTGAGCATTTTTTCTACAAAGGGACAAAAGGATGACAAGCTAAGGTTTGTTTTTGAAATTTATGACATGGACAAAGATGGGTTCATCTCCAACGGAGAGTTGTTCCTTGTCCTGAAGATGATGGTGGGGAAGAACTTGGATGCGGATCAGTTACAACAGATTGTTGACCGTACGATCATGGAGAATGACGTTGATGGAGATGGAAAATTGAGCTTCCAAGAATTTAAGCGTGCGGTGGAGGGTACTGAAGTTGCACAAACAATAACCTTGCAGACATTCTAAGGGTGTGTATACTATTGCAAGTTCTGAGTGTATACATTTGTGAGTGTTTTAAGAGATGATGTCGTGATGAACCTGACGGGCTCTATGGTGTTGTGTAGAGGCTTCACTTGGAAACTTTTGATCCGTATCCTGACCCAATGCATTGACGAGATGTTGAGCTGATCTCGCCCACCTTTATGAATGTCCGAAGTCCAGAGTGGTGGAGACCTGACTCGAATGCAGGTAAACATGGTGTTGAGCAATGAGGTGTGGGCAGGTCTCAGAACAACTTCAGCCTATTATAAGGCTGTGATGAAGCAGCTAAGGGAATGTTGTGTTAGAGATGACTCCATTTGAAACGTATACATGTCTGAATCCGATGTACCTTTGAACATTTGGCTTGATACCTGGGTAGCACATGATCATGTCTAATGGAATAACATCATGCGGTTCTCTTATAGGATAGTGTATATACTCGAGCACGGTCATAGAGAAGACACGCTGTCAAACGTTAAGGGATATGTCATCAGCTCGATACACACTTGAACAGCACACAGGGGCCATAAGCAGTTCCTGCAAACCTGCATATGCGTACAATTTAGTGATGGGAGAGGGTGGCTTTGTGGGCAGTTAACGGTTGACGCTCGACTCACCTGATAAGGTTGTACGGTTGAGGCAAAGCGCAGTGCCAGAGAGATATGTATGCCGATCAATCACGGTCGAGCACTGACCTGGATCATCTCTGGAGTTTGTCGGATATAGCACTTCAAAGCCTGATTGCCATACCCAAAGACGCCGACGCACCACCACACCAGCGGGCTATACATGATACAGGGCTACACCAACGCCAGTCCCTGATCCCCGAACAAAGGACAGCGACGCGGTCTTGGTTCACACACACAATAAGGTCCCTGGAGACTGGTGGGTGCCGCTGGGTGGGATTCAGCCTATTGTGGTTGGCATGGAGACGACGTGAAGCGGGCGGGAGGCGGGCATCCAGGCCCCGCAGTTCTGGGCCACACAAACGCGCACTCTGCGTTCCCCTTTGGCTGGTTTTCGGTGGCACTTTCTGAGCCCCCCCGGCGATTGCGCTGTCACCGGAGAACCAGTGGGAAACAACTGTGGCACGTTAAGGGGGGTGCACCAGCGCCAGAAGCTCAAGTTCCATCCCAGAGCCCACCTCTCCCGGGTGGCCCACTAATGCGGATCTGTGGCGTGCCGTGTTTCGTAAATCGGCCGCTGCCCGTGCGCGTCTGTCTGGCTCTGCCTTTGCCGGAGATAGTGCTGGTGGTACATGTGTGGAGCAGGATGAGCATTGGATCTCTACCCAACGCCAGGCCCAGTAGAAGGACACATCAGTAGAAGGGCCCCAGCTGCCCAGAAGGAATAGACCTCATATACCCGCACGTGCAACGGAGTGTTGCAGAATACGCACCAGCTGGGATCCCTCTCGCGCAGTGGGGCCCCCCCGTCCGCAGCAGCCTTTGGTTTCATAACCTGTACCTCTGTCAGACGATGAAACACAGGCACCGGCCGGCACGTCGCACTACAAAGAAGAGGCATAAACCCACATACGACGAAAGCCCATCGCCCGCTGCAATAAATACCCTCCTGGGCCCCTCAAAAGCTCTCGAAAAATGCTTGCTAGCCACCTCTCTGCTGGCCACTCCCACAACGCTGGTGCCACACGCTCTCCCCCGATCCACAGGCTCCCGCCTAGCCACAGAGCACCACTCCCCCATCTCCCAGTACTATCTCCGAGCGTCGTGAGCTCGAGCTCCCCGGCCCAACCTCCCTCCACCGCTCAGTACATCCATCACCGGGGGTCTTCTGCCTCTTCTCTGAGTACACAGGAGACTCTTCTACATAGGGGAACAGCATCACAAACACCTCATAGTGCCTCGTGCTCACCGGAACACACAAAAGCCACACTACACTTGGTCCATTCCACAAACCTCTCAGGAGCTTCTTCATCACCACAGATCAACCACCTTTCACAGATGGCGCATCATCTCCCATCACTTAAGTCCAATCCACCAGACGATCCAAATCCAGAATCACAGAATGAGGCAGCCATTGAAGATGCGTATCTACTCTCCGAGTCGCAAGTGCTTGCCTTCTTACCAGAGAACTTCCCAAGGGTATATCCCGATGGTCGGATCCCACTACGGGTCCAAGTCGCAGAGGATAGAGAGGTTCTGCATTCGGTATTGACCAAACCCAAGAAGGGGATCTACATGTGCTCACATTGTGAGCTTCGGTTCACCAAATTTGGACCTTTACTTGATCACATCGATGAGAACGACATCAAGAGACCGCACTACTGCATACATCACGATTGCCCATGGAAGATCGTTGGGTTCACACGGCTCCGACAACTCAACAGGCATCTCAAGTCAGTGCATCAAGAGAGGAAGGAGTACGAGTGCTCAGTGCCTGAGTGTGGCAAGTCCTTTGGACGAGTCGATCTGTTGAATAGACATGTGAGATCCATCCATCACAACAGGAACTCGAGGTTCAACCAAAAGCTCGAAAGACGCCGGTCAAGTGCCACTTCTACAGACACAGTATCCGGTGGTGATCGAACAAGTGAGAGTCCCAGAGATCTAGAGGGAACACTCAGTCCACTCTCCAATCTAGAGCATGGTGTCGATTCCACAGTTCATGCGCCGTCATCGTTGGGTGAACGGTCCCACTCGCTGTCCTCAACCCCGGTGCTTCAACCAGTCCCGCAAACCATCGAGGAGGCAAAGGAACCACACGACCAAGAGAAACCTCCCAACAACAAGTACAAGCACACCATCAAGTTCCTCACCGACGACTAATGACCCCAGCACACAACACTACATCTTTTCTTTTCTCCTTATCCTTGCCGCAAGCCCCACGTTGCTACGAGCAAGCACACTTCTTCTTCTCCAGAGCTCGAGATCGATGGCCTGGACCCGGCCGGTGTCACAAAAGACAAAAGATCCGATCGCCGGAGCACGCCCAGTTCTTGAAGTTGGCAAAATTCAAAATTCCCCATTTTCCCGTCTCGTTCACGGGTACTTGTGCATTGGTTTTTTTTATGGGGGCCGACTTTATCCGCATGCAGTGTGCTCTGGTGCTCTCCCGGAGCAGCAAAACGTAACTTCCAAAACTTCTGCATAACTTGTCCCGCATTCCACCTCCCCATGGCATCGCCCGCGATTCCCGCTCCCCACTACTTCATCATACCGTTTGTATAGTGTGCAATTTATGCAATTTAGAGCCTCCATTCGACGTTGAGATGTCTATCTGTAGCTCTCCCACAGGGGGTCTCTTGCTGCGTGTACTTGCTAGCGACAACACCGACGTTGGCCAGAGTGGGAGATGGGACCCTTCAAACGCAACTTGTATGCGGCACACATGTATGTCCAACCTGTTGATCTACGATCATGGGCCAACTTGTGAGTTGCGAGTAGCCCCCTTCAAGTTCCCTCCGGTGCTTCAAAGGCCGAAGATGAAGTATACGTGGTCAAAGGTGAAAGAATGACCATCACGGGCTCATCATGAGCTGGTGCTGAAAATGAATGTGGTGTATCACAAAGGGATCTACGTACACAACGGCGGATCGAAATTGACATGTACATGAGACTCACAACGTTCATGAGAGACTCACAGCGGATGCCGTGAGGTTCCCGAATCCCCAACATATGCGCTTACGGCTAGACAATTGCTGCACTGGGGTTCGAACGGCAGAGACCATCGCTCGGAACTACTACTTCTACGACATGTGTTCAATAAGCTTTCCTTCCATGACGTTCCCCGGTAATCTGTGCTGAAGCTCGTGCCGGGTTCTAACACATCACATACGTCATGCACCGAACGTACAGGCTTCAAGGCGTATGGGCTGAAACCCCCACCGTTAGAAAAGACCCACGCAGAATGCTAGGTATATAGAGACCAATTACCACGACAACAGATCTGGATTCTGTGGTATGGTCCTCTTCCCTCTACGAACGAGTACATATCACGAACGAGGCGGCCTTAGCGCGGACCATTTAGCGACCCCAATTCGTATCCACGACTCTACTACGATCATAGCAGGGAATGCAATCCCTGAGAGCCCGGTCCAAACATCACAACGTTATATGACCAATGCTTTATATACATGCAATATCTACTCCTCCTTTCCAACAAACACAGCCTTCTCAGCAACAACCTTCTCAGCGTCAAACACCCACAACTTCTCCACAACTCTTTGATCCACAACCAACTCTTGGGTCCATTCAGATCCCTTCTCCTTACCACTTGCAACCCACTTCTTTGGCCAATCCTCCTCTTCATCCTTTGCCCAATCAACATGGTCTAATGTGTATCTTGAACGAACACTCTCCACAACGGCAACTGCACAACGGCCATACTGCTCAGCATAGTCACGTTGAGTATAGAAGCGATAGATCCTCCATGGCATTTGAAGGAATCCTAAGAGGTGATACACTGGGATGACCATGATCGGTTGTTGGAAGATTGCAGAGACTCCATTAGAGGTCTTGATGACGCCCGATGTTGGGAACTCTGGAGCATATGAAGCTTGTGGATACTCTGATGTTGCGATAAATGGCTTTGGAATTGGCAACAGCTTCTCTCCATTCTCATCTGTCTCTTCATTATCTGGTTTCTCCTCCTCTTTGGGCTCCTCTAGTGCTGGGGTAGTAGCTTCAGTACTGGTTGTATCCTCTTGTGTTTCTGTTTGTGTTTCGGATCCTTCAGTAACAGTAGCAGCTTGGGTCTTAGTCATCTCATCCAATGATGTTACCACTGGAGGGACAACTGTATCGTTCTCAACCGGAGCTGGTTCGTCTTGTGTGGTTGTCTTCTTGGCTTGTTCAAACTCATCATGATCCAATGGTTTATCCAATGGACCTAAGAGACCTTCATGCAATCCATGAAGATACTCCTTGTATGCACCTCTTCCAATACAAATCACTCCACTCTGTCCTGATGGGTCACTGACATATGAGTCCTCGTCAATGATATCAGCATTCTTCCAAGTCTCATTCTTATAGTATGTGCCCAATAATGACTTATAGTCAAACTCCAATGACTGTGCCTTTGCCAATTCCTCAGGCGTGGATTCAGGTGTTTTGGATCTTGACAACCAACGCTTTACCCTGTTATACCACTTCTTGGATTCTTCCTCTGCCTCTAGCTTCTTCTGTGACTCCAAGTATTCACGACGTAGAGCCCTAACATCAGCGGCCACAAGAGAACGAATAACACCTTGTCTGTTTTCTGATTTGATCTCGAAGTCAACAGCAGCAGCATTCAAGACTGGCTTCACGTACCTTCTGAACACACCTAAACTCTCATCAAGAAAGTCATTTGGAGGTGGTGCGACAAACACTGTGACTTTTCTCGCTGTGACGTTTGGTGCAAGTGGCACCTTACCGTAGTGCTCGACTCTGGCCATCCACTTCTTACGAGTCTGTTTGACTTGGTAACGATCATAGGCGTATCCGCCAACCCCGATGGAAAGAACGGCCCAAAAGATGGACCAGTTACGTGAAGGTAAACGGATCGGTGGGAGTCCCATTGCCTGGAATGCTGGATTGGTGTAGCCAGGCTTACGAGCCTTCACTGCTGGGGTGGAGGTGGTGGCACCTACATTTGCTGGAACCTCTGTTGGGGGAGCTGCTGTTGGCGTTGCTGGTACGACCTCAGCCTTAGGAGACACCGTTGGCAGTTCAGCAGACTTTACCGGTGGCTTCTCAGACATTGGTATTCAGGCTGCAAAACCGAGGTTTAATGTGAGGGGGAAAGGCGGAGATGATGGGTCTAATTGGTGCTGAACTTGACCATTTTCATCGACGGCCGATGGAGCTCTTCTCCTCGTGTGGCCCGCACCGCTTCACCCGGACTGCCAGACACCCGGACACCCCAATTCCGCGCACAGTTACCCACGATTCCACGTCAACGAAAAGCTCAACGACGAGGATAAACAGATAAACGGCAGCCACTGCATCAGCAACACATCAACAACACATCAACAACACAGATCTTAACGGTCGATATCCAGGGACAGCTACTAGTGCTCAAGGACCGGGAGCGCTCACTACATCAACATCATCCATCAGGGCATCGGAAGCACACCCCAGAGGATACAACACGCTCGGAGAAAGTTCACAAAACAGAGCAGCCACACTAGAAGACAAATCCCTGCCCCGCTGTTTCATATCACCTTCAACCCTCCACAAGATAAGATCACATGGGGAACGCCCCGTCACACGAGCACCACAACTCTCACTCGGCACCTCCACGGGACTCTAACTCCCCCAACAGCACCGAATCCAGCGCGGACGGACTCACCCCGCAGACTTCCGTCCACCACCCACTTCTCAACCCATCAAGCCCTCACATCAAGACCGCCCCTACCTCTTCATCCACACGCATCATG
Organism: Petasospora maesae; assembly: GCA_030563305.1. Lineage (NCBI taxonomy): Eukaryota > Fungi > Ascomycota > Saccharomycetes > Phaffomycetales > Wickerhamomycetaceae > Petasospora > Petasospora maesae. The sequence goes on from JAKUBT010000084.1 coordinate 22,789, forward strand.
GCCCACAACATGAGTCGCTCCAACAACGACTCTCAGCAGCCATTCACTGAGCACGCTGAGAACTCTACTTCAGTGGCTGACGTTACGATGTCAGGGACTGGAGAGTCCAAAGTGAACTTGACGTTCGCACCATCCGCCATGAGCATCGACGGCCAGGGAATTCAGGATGATGCTTCTCCATCCACCGAACATACCGACCACTCTGCCCCACCAAGGCGCAGATCCACTCTTATCCTCACAGATGATCCAGACTATGAGAAGCTCAAACTTACAAGTGCATCAAACACACCAACACAGGAGATGACTGACGATTCTGCCTCTCAGATCGATAAGATTGACCCAAATGCTACACCTGAACCTCAAGTTGAAAACACACTCCCAACAGAGATCGCTTGGTTCCAAGGTGGTGAGAATGTCTTCATCACTGGTTCGTTCACAGGATGGAGAAAAATGATTAAGCTTGTTAAGGAGAGCGATGAGAAGTTCTCCATCAAGCTCAGACTACCTGCTGGTACACATCGTTTCAGATTCATTGTTGATAATGAGTTGAGGTTCTCTGACTATCTTCCAACTGCTACCGATCAGATGGGTAACTTTGTCAACTACATTGAAATTCAATCTCCAGAGACATCTCAGCTGGCTCCTGAAGGTGAACAACAGACACAAGCACCACCACAATCTGAACAGAAACCACTGACGGCAAAGGACTCCAACTTGGGTCTTACAAATGATGATGACGATATGGGTAATGGATACTCTCGTTTCCATGAAGTCCAGCCACTTACTCAAAAGCTCAACTATGTCCGTGACATCCCAGCCATCTTCACAGACCCATCAGTGATGGAACAGTACTACATTACACTGGACAACAATCAAAACCAGAACCAGAATCAATCATGGCTCACACCACCACAACTGCCACCACATTTGGGTTCTGTGATCTTGAACAACTATTCCAATGCGGATAAGAGTAACAGTTCTGGTGCTCTCCCAATCCCAAACCATGTGGTGTTGAATCATTTGGCAACAACAAGTATCAAGCACAACACGTTGGCCGTGGCTTCTGTGGTTAGGTACAAGCGTAAGTATGTGACACAGGTGTTGTATGCTCCACTGCAGTGACGACGCTTTGATAAATAGATAAGTTTTTAAAAAAATGAATGGTTAATAATGTTTGATCAAGAGATCCTTGTATATGCAGGGATCTATGTTAGTCCACCTTATATTCTACAGGGGTAAATAAGTAAAGTCGAATATCAAGCTAGTAGCAGTACTGGTATACTTTCAAAAATATATATATACGAGGGCATCAATGTATCCTTACCAGGACGCGGGGGGTCAATAAATAATCTCAATCTCTTTTGTTTCAGCTGAATCTTGGCATCTCATTACAAGTCATAAAAGTCCTCGTGGGGTAGCTCATCACCCACGAATCTCAGCCTCAGAGTATGTATGGTGTGGTATGATGAGCAATTAACGAGGGAGGTGGGTATATCACAAACAAGGTTTACTTGTTAGCCAAACCCTTGACCATCTCAATGTACTTAGCAGTAGAGAAGGACTTTGGTCTCTCAATTGGTGCACCTACAGCTCTGTCAATGATCAACTGTGGCAACACACCGAAGGCTCTGGAAACACCGAACAACACTGTGTAGAAGGAAGCCTCAGACAATCCGTAGTACTGCAAGAGGACACCGGAGTGGGAGTCGACGTTTGGCCATGGGTTCTTTGTCTTACCGTGCTTAGTGAGTACCTCTGGGGCAACCTCGTAAATCATGGAGACAAGCTTGAACATGTCAAAGTCTGGCAAGTGCTTGAGGGCAAACTCACGCTGAGCGGTGTATCTTGGGTCTGTCTTTCTCAAAACAGCGTGTCCATAACCTGGAACAACACGACCAGCGTTCAATGTCTCCCACAAGTACTTCTCAATGGACTCCTTGGAGAAGTCACCGTGAACCTCCTCCTTAAGCTTGAACAACCACTCAAGAACTTCCTGGTTAGCACGGCCATGAAGTGGACCGGCCAAACCGTTCATACCAGCGGCAAAGGAGAGGAATGGAGAGGACAATGCAGAACCAACCAAGTGTGTGGTGTGTGCAGAAACGTTACCACCCTCGTGGTCGGAGTGGATGGTCAAGTACAATCTCATGAGCTCAACAAACTCTGGGTTGGAGCCGTAGCCCAAAAGACTAGCCAAGTTGGCACCGTAATCCAAGTCCTTGTTGATAGCTGGGACCTTACCATCCTTGAAAACGTTTTGGTAGATACGAGCAGCAATGGTTGGCAATTTGGCCAAAAGATCAATGGAATCCTCGTATGTGTAGTTCCAGTAGTCCTTCTTGTTGACACCAGAGGCGTAAGCCTTAGCGAATTGAGACTCGGACTCAAGGGCAACAATAGCCATGGAGAACTGGGCCATTGGGTGCAATGTTCTTGGAGCATGGTCCAAAATCTCTTCGACATGTGCTGGCAACTGGGAACGGGCGGCCAACTCAGCGGAAAGGGCCTTGACCTGACCGTCTGTTGGGATCTCTCCGGTAAGAAGCAACCAGAAGAGGGCCTCTGGCAATGGCTCTTCACCACCGTCGGCCTTTGGAAGTTCCTTCTGGATATCAGGGATGGTACGACCTCTGAAACGGATACCTTCGACCGGGTCCAAGACAGAACCCTCCCAGACGAGACCTTTGATACCACGCATACCTCCGTATGCCTGTTCAAGAGTGACCTCTCCGATGACGGTCTTTCCGTACTCCTTCTTCAACTGCTTGATCTCCTCGGCCTTCTCTGGGATCTGTTCAGCAAAACGCTGCTTGAGTGTCTTCTCAGCGCTGGAGTAAGCTCTGGTTGCGCTGAAGAGCGTGGCGGCATTCTTTCTGAGCGTGGTTGCTCTGACGGACTGGGCGAGTCTGAGAGACATCGTGTGTATAATGTTCGTGATGTTTGCAAGGCTCGATGTGTATGCTAGCGGCCGTGGAGAGGAGGACGGGCGAGCTCCAGGCTTTAAATATGCCTGGCTGCCAATGGGCGTCTTGCGCAAAGAGACGGGCCCGATTCTGCACAAGGTCATGACCCTCGGGAGTCGGCAACAGCGCGGTTCGGCCACGCACAGAGCCCCCCAGAGTTCCCCCCGATCACCGCGATAAAGGGCTCAACAGCTGTCCATAGAGTTACAAATTGTGTATCTATCATCAGATGGAGCCATTGAGCACACTCTCGAAGAGAGTTGTTGGAAAGCGGGAGTACAAGAGGCGGTGCCTGCGATGCACTAAATCCCCCACGGCCGCCATAACCACAGCAACCGCACCATCCCTCCCCCACTGTCCAGCTGCCACAACGGTAGCGCAGGATTCGCGGAAGAATCATGTCAGCTCCCCCAGCAGCGTGGAAGGCGTGGAAGGCGTGGGCGTTGCGGGCAAGGTGCAAAGTGGAAACAAAGACGCTCGAGGGAGGGGAGTGCCAGGAACAGGCAGATTTTAATCTCTGGACTCTGGACCCTGAACCCTGAACCGAATTAGGTAACGCTCTGTCCCTGGCTGGGAGTGATGGATTGCCTCACACACGACCTCCTCGAGACCTCAGATTGAGCAGCTTCACCCTCTTATCGACGCGCGGGATCGATGATCGATGACCTTTCCACCGAGGCACCCTCTCCACAAACAAATGACCTCCAAAAGTCTGGGGAAAATGCTCGCCCGGGTGTTTTCCCCAAGGGCCCCCGTCTCTGTGCCCACCTTCAGATGCCACACACACCTCCTCTTGCAACCACACCCAGAGCTCAAGCTTCTGATAGCAGAGAGACACAAGCAGCGACTGTGTGACTGATGCAAGGTCGCCATGGCAACGCGGAATCAGGGTCATGTGCAGCACCAACTTGACACATCCAAGACTCTGCTGAGGCTATCCACACGGAGGATGAGTTATCGGTCGCGCAATGCCAGTACAGCATGAGCCTCCCCAGACTCCAATCTGCCTGTAGAGCTGGCCTGCTGACGGTTCTGTTGTTTTGTGCGTACACATGACGAACAGTGAAGTTTGAGCTAGAAGCCAATCAGCATTCGGGCGTTGTCATCTACCACAGGGCTAGCACGAGCGTAGCCTGAGGTGTTCTGGAGATTGATCGATGACTATTAAGAGGTCTCCCCAGTCTGACACCCAGAAATTTCCTCTACACAGTGGTGACAGTGTTCACTTGAAAGCATTTCTGATCATGTATTAGTCCGTACTCTATTCAACTTACAGGGCATATATCTATGCGAGCCAGAAGACTAGTGCAGCCACTAATCTGATTCAAGTTGTCTCCCTTCTCATAATATCTCCTTCTTTGAATCCGGGAAGCTTCTTTATAATCCTTGCTGGAGCACCGCCAATGACACAGTTATCAGGTACAATTGAGCCAGGAGAAACCAGTGCATTTGCACCAATGATCACTCCGCTCCCGATCTTCGTGCCTTGACACACTACCGCACCGGCGCAGATCCATACGTTATCACCAATCTCAATCTCTCTGGCCCATTGAACGACGGGTATCACTTCTGCTCTCAGTTCTTGATCTGTATGATGTGTATCACATGTGATGGTCACGTTGGGTCCAATGAGACACATCTTGCCAATCTTGACCACACTTCCATCAAGAATCGTAAGGTTGAAGTTTGCATATAGTCCCTCGGAGATGTATGTGTTGAACCCATAGTCCACGTTGAAAGGTGGCTCCATATAGACATTGTCAGATACATGGCCAAATATCTTCTTTATGTGGTCATGGCGCTCTTTCATGAACTCTTCTTCAGTCTTTTCATCGAGATAGATGTTTGAGTACTGGCGAGCCAGCTCATGACGTAACGCTTGTGCGCCCTTGAGCTCCCAATCCCAGGATTTGTATCTATAACCTGTCGTTAGTTACTTGAATAAAGTGACAATGAGACATTTGAGTGACTGGATGGTCTGTAAACTTACACCATTCCTGAAATCAGCTTCTCGTAGTTGTCAGATCCTTTCGGGATACCCTCCAAGTTCTCATATGCCCATTTGATGAGCTCCACATTCTTCTCAAATCGCTGGGACATCTGAACTGTGGTATCTGATACTAGACTGGTACACACACTCTCCTCCGCGATATGGATATTTCTGTGCAGATCACCTTTTGTAGGTGAATATTCAAGCGTGATTGTGGTGGAGGAAGCGTTATCGAAGTGTCCTCCGCAATTTTGAAGCGAGTCAGCCGTCCTCATGGTCTCATGAGGATGGGCAGCGACCGCCAAAGAAGACAGGCTGGTGTTTGCAGGCTAATGCTCACCGTGACTTACCACTTTTCCGCCATTAATATTGGATATTGGACTTTAGGGAGTTTTAGTCTATGATCTACATTGAACTGATAAAGGGATGGGTTACGACTCTATATTTCTTTGACTGGGCTCTTACATGACCCTCTTCAACCCCTCACCCTCAACGAATCCAGGAAGTTCCTTGATGATCTTAGCTGGAGTTCCTCCAACAGCACAGTTATCTGGGACAATTGTTCCAGGAGACACAACTGCATTGGCACCGATGATGACACCGTTTCCAACCTTTGTTCCTTGACAGATGACTGCGCCAGAGCCAATCCACACGTTGTCTCCAATTTCGATTTCTCTTCCCCATTCAACAACTTTCTCACATCTCTCAAATTGGTCCATGGCATGTGTAGCACATGAGATTGTCACGTTAGGTCCAACCATACAGTGCTTACCGATCTTAACAACGGAAACATCCAAAATTGTCAAGTTGAAGTTGGCATACATACCCTCGCCAATAAAGGTGTTGAAGCCATAATCAACGTTAAACGGAGGTTCGAAGTATGTCTTATCTCCCACATTGCCGAAGATTGTCTTTAAGTAGTCGAATCTCTCCTTCATGAATTCCTCCTCTGTTCTGTCTCCAAGGTAGATGTCGCCGTACTTTCTAGCACGTTCGTGGCGGACAAGACGAGCCATGTTGAGTTCTGGGGCCCAGCAGTTGTAACTGGATACATGTTAGTATATCAGGACATGGGAGCATCGGGAGGCATTGAAGTCCAGTATCGTAATTGCGCTTCTTCCACTCTGGAGGACACATAGTACATACGCCATTCCTGAGATCATCTTCTCATAATCATCCGATCCCTTTGGGATGCCTTCAAGATTGGCGTAGGCGAACTCGATAAGCTCCTGATTCTTCTCAAATCTTTGTGCCATTTTGATAGTAGTTTTGTCCCCTATTTGTCAATGGACTTGCTCGAAGAGTGAATAGTAGAGCGATACCGTCGGGTGGGTTTTCCAAAACAAACGGACTGAGCAGGACATGAATGGGGTTTGGGCAAGCTGGATCAAGAAAATACCAGTGTTCAGCAAAGATGGGGTGAACTCC
>JAKUBT010000085.1:0-29140 GCA_030563305.1 Petasospora maesae
CCCCCCCCTCCACCTTGTCTACAAGTAACAAGACCCAAACTCCAAAGACGTCATCTCGTTTATCAGATCGATCAGGGCGTATACGACCCCGTCTCCAAACAGGGAACTTTCAACTGCGCCTCCACATCTTGGCCCCCCCCTCATATGCACACCCGCACGTCACTACCACCATCCAATTGGCCAATCAACACCCATCACAACACGAAACTGACACGTAACCTTGACACGAAACTACACGTTTTGCAGTTTGGTGTTCATGGGACCAAGGGAGTGAGGCTGTGTGGAGTGCAGAGTTTGATGGGTTGTTGTGTCGGGAGTTGGACATTTGGAGTCTGGAGATGAGGCTTGGGTGTCGTTTAGAGATCGGTCCACTTGGTCAGAAGGGTATACCGTACCGCGCGTTATACTATTGTGTCGTTTAGCAGTATGAGGCCAATGGGGTTGAATTGATACAGTATATAGTTAGGTCAATGGATAGGAGTTCATCATTCCATCATATCATAAAACTTCTGCAAATCATACTCCTGTCTCCAATAGGCACCTCTTTTCTTTAAAACAACAAGCACAAGACTCCACACCAACACAATCCCAACAAACATAGACATCATAGGCCCCACTCGCATCCCCACGATCATCGGATCAAATATAAAGATCGTAATCGTAGCAAACAACTGTCTTACCAAATTGTTCAATGCCATCCCCGTTGCACCTCTCCCAGGGAGGACATCCACGATATAAGTTGCAGTGGGGCCAATGCTCATCATGGTGGACCATCCATACATCGAAGTACCAATCAATGGAGTCACCCACATTGTATGATAATGGAAACACCATCCAACGATTAACAATGCAGGTGGGTATGCCATCACGGCACTCCCGATGTTATAAGAGATACGTGCCTCTGGTGAATTGAATCCATGTTTGGCCCTATACCTGCTCATTAACCAATCTGTCCATTTCCCACCATATATAGAGGCAATGATGTATACCACTGAGCTGGGGATGTATGCAAACCCCACATATAGTGATTTCCAATTGTATGGTGATCTGGAGAATTCGTATTGGACAGTCATGTTCATGAGGTATAGCATTGCGTATGTGATGGCGGAGAAGGAGATTGATAAGGTCACTGGTGGGTAACCAAAGAAGTAGATGGCCTTCATTGGTTTGATGAGGTATACGTACATCGTGGTTTTGTATCGGTTTTTCCAAGAGGGAGGGGGGAGTGATTCATCATCCAGGGCGTCTTCGATCTGTGTGATCATGCGTTGTAGGTCTGCTTCTTGGGTTTGTTGGAGTTGTTCTTGGTTAGGATGTGTTGATGATTCCAAATCAGTTAGGAAAACTGCTTCATCTCTTCTTATTGATGTTCTTGAAACCGCTTTGGAAACCACTTGATCATCATTGGTATTGTCAATACCTGCCTGCATCTCTTCATCATGATCATCCCCATTCTTCTCCCTATTCAACCTCCTCTGTGCTAGGATCCTAGCAACCATCTCCTTATTATCCTGTCTCCTCAAAGTCTCAGGCAAGAACAATACAATCAAACAATCCAACACCACAGTCAAGGCAACCAAGAACCACTGGGTAGACCTCCAATTCCACCTCGTAAGCAACAACGAACCAGCAATAGGTGCAATCAATGGACTCGCCAATGATCCCAAGTAGAAGTATCCCATCCCTCTACCTCTTTGCTCTGGTGGGTATAGATCCGAAATGGTACCAGCACCAACTGATTGTGCACTTGCAGAACATCCACCTGCCAATACACGAAACACAATAAGGGAATCAACATTTGGAGAAAGGGAACAACCAATGGCAAACCCAATGAATAGGGTGAAACTTGTGATGTAAACGGTACGTCTCCCCAATCTCTCAGAGAAGGAGGACCACCAAATGGGGAAGATACCAAGGGAGAGTAAATATCCACCAACTGATATGTTCACTTTCAAGTCAGTCGTACCGAAGTCCTGTTGCATGCCCTTGATTGCAGGGAGAACGATAGAGGTGCCCATGGGTCCAATGATGGCGGCACTGGCGATGATTAGGAGGATCAGGGATTTGAAGCGGTCAGGGTATTCTCGTGCGTCGGAGTATTCTGGGATTAGTGTGAGTTGGGCAAGGAGTCCACGGCGTTCGTTTGGTGGTGTTATGAGGCTGGTGGTGGGGTCTTCTTCATGTTGGTCTTCTTGAAGTTGATGGTGTAGAGACAGAGGGGGATGTCGGTCTGTGTAGTGCTGTGAGGAAAGGGAGTCTGTATCGGTCATGGCTTGAATTTTCTGGTACTGTCATACTCAGCATTTGAGTGGGAAAGAGTGCAAGTTGCAGTATTTATAAATGTGCAGGGACTTTTCCAGTTCTCCCTGGTGGTTGTGTTTAATTGTTCTGTGGAGGAGCCGCTTCCCGGCCGAAGGACCAACGGGCCCGGGCTGATGATAAGATCGTTGCATCAGTCATCGCCATACATTTTTCACCATTTTCAATTAGAGGAATTGACCAATGTGATACCTGTTGAATGCTAGCAGACGTAATAGTGAGCCAAAGAGCCTACGGGAACAGAGATGCCGTGAAGTATGGCGCCTTGGGGGGTTTGAACTTGTGGGAGTTACTAGTTAATCGGGATGCAAGTGTGTGTCATACTGGGATGTGTCATACAAACAATGGTTCTGCTGGTCTTTGGGCTTTCTTGTCACAGTGCGGGGGATCTGTTGTTTAGAGTTGATAACGGGCTATTCAGTATTGAATGGTAAGAACTTAGAAGTTAGGGATCACAATTGTATAATGGCTCCATGAGATCGATGGTTTGTTGTGTATAAGTGGAGTGTGCGGGGGAAGGGTTAAATATGATAGTGATGTGCCAGGGTCCATCAACACTCTCAGAGCGACATCTTGGACAAAGCATAGACATTTGATAACAACACAAATATAAGGAAGACGGATAAAAAGATACCGCAAAAGGGCTACAAATCCCATAGTTGTCGGCGTGTGATTCTCGGCGGCTACGAACTCTTCGGCTGTGGATGTGTGGAGATTCAACTTCGATTCACATGTGAGAAGGAGGCCGAACCAAATATCCAGGCTATTTGCACATCTGTTTTCAGTACCTTGCAGGCTCACTTTGAAACCTCTTTCTTTCCCGGTCTCAATTTGGCTGTTGTTTCTGTGCTGTTTCAAGCAACCCGGCTCACGAGAGCATGATCTCAGCAGTATCCATCCACTCCCCCTCACGACATACATACAGCTCGTCAACCCTCTGGATCTATCCATTCATCACGCTTCAAATCTCCCCACTCCTGGCGGTCCCACATGCATTTGAAAAAGTGTGTGGCACTGTGATATCAGGATATGGTAGGGGAGGAAACGAATTCGGGGCAGGTTGTATTATTATTCCCTCGTAATACCATGTGCCTTGCTGACAGAAGCCCCTTCTAAAGTTGTAGTTGGAGCGACGACTGAAATTCTACGTGGATGACAATCAATCAAACAAACAAACAAACTACAAGCTGGATCTCAAATTAAACATAGCCGAAATTTAAAAAGCTCATCTATACAAGAAATAGTGTAGAATACCAAAACACTAACCCCCGATTTACATAATTCTGTAGTGTACACGTTTAGTCAACCTCCTCAACAGTTGGACCCTCGCTCTCTGGAGCTGGTGGGGCACCGCCTGGGAAGCCACCTGGAGCAGCACCACTTGGAGCACCGCCAGCCTGGTAGAACTTAGTCATGATTGGGTTAGCAACAGACTCCAACTCCTTCTGCTTGTCACCGAACTCCTCGGTGGTAGCAGTCTGGTTGTCATCCAACCAAGAGATGGACTCCTCAATGGCCTTGGACAAAGTCTCCTTCTCCTCCTCAGTAACCTTAGAGGTGAAGGCCTCCTCAGAGATGGTGGTCTTGAGGGAGTAAGAGTAAGACTCCAAACCGTTCTTAGCAGCGATTCTGGAAGCCTCCTTCTCATCCTCCTCCTTGTATTTCTCAGCCTCAGAGACCATTCTCTCAATGTCCTCCTTGGACAATCTACCCTTGTCGTTGGTGATGGTGATCTTGTTGGACTTACCGGTACCCTTCTCAACGGCAGAAACGTTCAAGATACCGTTAGCATCAATATCGAAAGTGACCTCAATCTGTGGAACACCTCTTGGTGCTGGTGGGATACCAGACAACTCGAACTTACCGAGCAAGTTGTTGTCTTTTGTTCTGGCTCTCTCACCTTCAAAGACCTGAATCAAAACACCTGGCTGGTTGTCAGCGTAAGTGGAGAAAGTCTCAGACTTCTTGGTTGGGATAGTGGAGTTTCTTGGAATGAGCTTGGTCATGACACCACCAGCGGTCTCAATACCAAGAGACAATGGAGCAACATCAAGCAACAACAAGTCCTGGGTCTTGGAAGACTGGTCACCAGTCAAGATAGCAGCCTGGACGGCAGCACCGTAAGCAACAGCCTCATCTGGGTTGATGGATCTGTTTGGCTCCTTACCGTTGAAGAACTCAGAAACGAGCTTCTGAACCTTTGGAATTCTGGTGGAACCACCAACGAGGACAATCTCGTGGACTTGGGACTTGTCCAATCCAGAGTCTCTGAGGACCTTCTCAACTGGGTCGAGAGTAGATCTGAACAAAGAGGCACACAACTCCTCGAATCTGGCTCTGGTGAGGGAAGTGTAGAAGTCAATACCCTCGAACAAGGAGTCAATCTCGATAGAAGCCTGAGCAGAGGAGGACAAGGTTCTCTTAGCTCTCTCAGCGGCAGTTCTCAATCTTCTCAAAGATCTCTGGTTAGTGGTGATGTCCTTTTTGTTCTTTCTCTTGAACTCAGCAACCAAGTGGTCAACAAGCTTGTTGTCGAAATCCTCACCACCCAAGTGTGTGTCACCAGCGGTGGCCTTAACCTCGAAGATACCATCCTCAATGGCCAAGAGGGAAACATCGAAAGTACCACCACCCAAGTCGAAGATAAGAACGTTCTTCTCACCTTCGTCCTTCTTGTCCAAACCGTAAGCAATAGCAGCGGCAGTTGGCTCGTTGATGATACGCAAAACGTTCAAACCAGCAATCAAACCAGCGTCCTTGGTGGCCTGTCTCTGGGAATCGTTGAAGTAAGCTGGGACGGTAACGACAGCATCGTTAACCTTAGCACCCAAGAAGTTCTCAGCGGTCTCCTTCATCTTGGTCAAGATCATAGAAGAAACCTCCTCTGGAGTGAAAGTCTTGGTCTCACCCTTGAACTCAACCTGGATCTTTGGCTTGGTGGCCTCATCGATAACCTTGAATGGGAAGTGCTTGATATCGTTCTGAACCTCTGCGTCCTCGAACTTTCTACCGATCAAACGCTTAGCGTCGAAGACGGTGTTGGCTGGGTTCATGGCAGCCTGGTTCTTAGCGGCATCACCGATAAGTCTCTCAGAGTCGGTGAAGGCAACGAAAGATGGGGTGGTTCTGTTACCCTGGTCGTTAGCAATGATCTCAACACGATCATTGGCGAAGTGGGCCACACAGGAGTAGGTAGTACCCAAGTCAATACTGTGGATTTGATGTTAGTAAATCTGTTATATGGGAAAAGAAATCTCGGTGGCGAAAAATGGTAGATCGGGTTTAATCATGATTGAAGAGCCGGTCTGAATTCAACAAACTCAGCTCAAGATACACAAAGAAAGATGGATCCAGATTCAATCCATACAGAATGATCCAAGAATGTCAAAACTTTTGTGAATTTCACTTTTGTTCAAGCAGAATTCTCCAACGGAACAACACGTTGCCCTCAAAGTCCGTAAGATCTGCCTTCCCCAAGGGCAAAAGCGTGCTCAAATCTCATGTAAAACTCCAATCCAAAGCCGTCCAAGTTCCTCCCAAATGCACATACCCAACAGCTTTGCTCATTTTGTAAATAGTTCAAGTTTTTGGTGGGGAATTAAAAGACCAATTGAAGTTGGCGAAGAGCCAGCAAATTGGAAAACTCGTCGCTTTTATACATTCGTCGACGCATGGGCGATGCTCTCGCGAAAGGAGTCGCGAATTATTCCCAATTGGGTAATTTTTATATTCTAGAAAATTCCATCGACCACAGATTTCTTGAAAATTTTCTGCCAACATCTGACGGGTGAATAGTTACGTAATATGATATCATCGTGATATAAAAGTCACGTGATATAAATAGCTCATGGCTCTAGGAGGAGGGAGATAAGTTGACAATAATCGCACATAATTGATACCGTTATACATCATTAAAAAAGATCATACACCACTTACTGGGTCTTTTGAGCCTCAGTCTCAACCTTCTTGATGATGCTGAACTTGTCAGCAGTCTTGAGAGCACGCTTGAACTGGCCCCAGTAGGATTTCGCAGCTGGTGGGACTTTTTCATTGCTCACAAGACCATCAATTCTCACTTCCCAGTCCTTCAACACGTTTCTGGTGAAGATGGATCCCTCACTCTTGACCTTGATATAAAGAGCATAGGCACCAAGACAGATCCATGACCACTTCTTGAAGAAGAGTGCTCTAAAGAAGAGAGCTATCAAGAGCATGAGCTCTGAAGATGCAGCCACTGTTCTGGACAACTCATGGTACTTCACTGTGAAGTTTGAGAAATGTTGAGCAACACCTGGGAGTAAGCCCAAGGATGGAAGGATCTCCTTAGCGATAAAAGTAAGTGAGTGGAACAATGAGAACACGACAAATGGCACCATTGCCAACCAGTGTCTTGGGAAGATCAACCAGATGAGGGCGTTGTAGAAATAGTGAACATTATCATCCTTCAAGATTGAACGGAAGTTCCAACCACCAGAGGCAGACTTGTAAGACTTCAAGTTTTGATAAATCACAATCCCAAAAGTTCCAATAGCACCGATGAATGTGCTTCTGTACCAAATTGAACGCAACACTGGACCACTAATCAATGGCTGGAGGTAGAGAAGACCATTAATGGCGGTGATAACGTTGCACACAAACCATGCGAATCTCACCTGCGAGGCATTGATCAAATCCACAAACTTCTCCACAAGTGACTTGCTTCCAGATGGAGTGGTGGTGGCATTGGTGTCCACAGGGGCCGGAGTTGGGGTTGATGTGGCGGTGGCAGTGCTGGAGGAGAGTGTCTCCTTCTCAAGTGGTGTCTTCTGAGCCATTGTGATGCTTTCAATTACGTTACTCAGTGGTTGTAAATGGGTGGAAGTTGGAGCAATTAGGGAAGATGAAGAAAAAATTCGCCTCCTGTTCTCTTATCCCGTTGCTGAGTTGGAAAGTTGAAAGGTTGCTCCCATTTGAAACTTTGACACAACGTCGCTTTTTTGCCGTGGGACCGCGTATACACGTCGCCTTGACTAGAATTTTAGATCGGCACGTGACTTTGTGATAACGTAAGCAGGAAAGCCGCGATTTTTTGGCAGCTTGACCGTGTGACCCCAGCTTCTTATCAGTTGACAGCTTTTGGTTGTTTTGCCCCCTGCCAACTACGCGTATAAACAACACAACACATCACTTTAAAAGTGACTATCATCTATGGCTCAACAGGGAATGAGCATGAGTAAAGGGATCGACATCAAGGCTCCCACCAACACGCATACGGACCACTCTGCTGGAAGTGGCGCTGGGTTGAGCATTACCCCAGAGGAGGAGAGACAGGCAAAGACGGAGAAGTTGCTCAAGAGAATTGATGATATGAGGGCCAAGGTGAAGAAGAATGAACGTATGAAGATCACTGATGTCTAAAGACCTTGTGCAGTCAGATCATTGTTGTTGAAGAGATCATCAGTGGACTTGCAGGACAAGGGGCACGTTTTATGAGGTTGATATTGGGGGAGTATGTCTTTAGCAAAGGGGCTAGGGATGACGAGAACCCCTTTTATGTTTTGGTTGGTTATGAATTTATGGATTATTGGCGTTGAAGTTACTCTCATTTACTCATTGTGATGGTTGTATATAATGATCGTTACACACACGTTATCTTTTGGAAGCATCATGGTAGTCACCCCGGAATGTACGGGTATTCAAGGGGCCACAAGTCATAGGTGCCTCTTTCTTAAAAGTACTAGTGACTATCTCTTGATTCTTTTCATATCACGTATCATTTCATAGTAAACATAGCATACAGGTCATCAATCATCAAGCGGAGTGTCCTCAAGGTTAACTCTATAACCTTTGAACACACTCTGATAATCATCACTAGATTCAACAGAGAACTTCTCACCATTCAACTTAGCCATCAGTTTGTTTTTTTGTGCTTGTGTATAGAGATCCCATGCAGCTTCAGAACTCAACATACCATCCATGACCAAATCACGTAATTGAGCAGTGAATGGATCTTCAACCCCATATATGTTAATCTCAGGCTCAACGTCAAACACTGGCGTCAATCCAGGTTCCATCTCTTTAAACTCATATTTCTCATCAAATTCGACAATGGTACCATTGGAAGCCTTGGCAAATGCATCTTCTCTGAATCGTGGATATGGTTCATACAACTCCGCAGCGAAATTATGCTCAGTTTGACCAAATCCATAGTTCCCCGTTGGTGAGAGTGTGAATTCAGAAGTACCATTCTGTCTTGATTCCAACACGAACACTTCTTTACCACGAAGGATGATGGAGGATCCATACACTGTGGTGACGTTTGCCTCATATTTGATGTCTGGTGGGGTTATTGGTTCTGTAAGGATTGAGACGACAAGTGGGTATGCATGGTTTGAGATGACGTGACCGAGACGTTCTCCATCTAGGATGATTTGGGTCTCGTGGGAGGAGGAGACGGAGCTTGCGAGTTCTTGGGAGTCTCCATACTTGTAATACTGCTGGTCGTTGACCACTGCGACTCTTGAGAGACAGTTCACATTAAGAGGAAGTTCTGTTCCGTTCTTGAGGATATATGTCAAATTGCTCGTGATTTCAGATTGTTGCTTCGTAGTGACAACTTCAAAGTACTTATCTTTATCAGTGGCTAGATGAAACACTTTGAAATCTGTCTTGTTGGTATACTCCACAATTTTACCATGACTTGTGTCAACGTCTTCTGATTCCCATGCGAGTAAGTTTGCAGCGACGATCCAGTTGGACCCAACTTTACCACCAGCGGTACCGTTCGTGACCTCGATGTCCAATGCCAAGTTTGCCTCCCAAAGTTCTGGTAAAAATGCAGTCAAATCAATCTCCAAAGGTCTAATGTCAAATGCATTGACACCAACAATGGGTCTCCATAACGGTGGTGAGATACCACCTGTGTAAATCACGGGCTCTGGAACGTTCACACTCACGAGGATGTTGTTGATGTATGTATTAACGATACGCACTGGGCCATGTCCGATGAAGTTATGACCATGATCTGCAAAGTGGTTTTTCTCGGATTCGATCACATTGGTGTACCAAAATTCTTCAGCAGCATTACCAGATATGTAAAGGGCAAGTTTCAAAGCGGTGGTGTTGTGTGTTTGTCTTGGGATGTTCAATTCGAGCTTGTCCTCTGGGTAGTACATCAAGGGAGTTCTGTTTGGTTTGGACTCGATGAGTTGGACGACGCGTTCTGCGGGTTTACTCGTTGTTTCGAAATGGTGGAATATGTTCTTTGGTTGTTCTTCGTCGTAGTAGTACTTGGCACTCAAGGTTGTGTTGAATGCACCATTGAGACGTCCTCTGACCAGGTTGTCCAACTGGAACGTCACCACGGATTCCTGCTGTTTGAAGAGGGACAAGTACTTGGACACGTCCTTGTCCACTATGGAGAAGACGAGTTTGTTCCCAGGCTCAGCGGTAGAGGTTCTCCACACGGGGATGTCGTTGATGAACACATGTGCGAGTCTGTCATATTGCACTCCATCGACGGTGGTGCTGAGCTGCAAGACGACTCTGTTGAACTCTGGACCATCCAGTGGTGGGTTGAAGGTGGCGATGGCTGGCTGTCCCCAGGAGTTCGCAAATGTATGGGAGACAAGCACCTGCTCAGCGACAAAGTTCTTGTGATAAACTGGCAAACGGAACTCGAACGCCTGGTTCTCTGCTGGCCATTCACCCTTGCTCAAACCCTGTGTAGCCGCCAAGTCCCCGTATATAGCAGCGAGTTCAGAGGAGACGTGATGTGTGATTTCCTTGTTAGCATTATTGAGCTCAGCGGTCAGAAAGGTGTCTTTGAAGCTGTAGTAGACCCAGAGGACCCCGGCCACAGCTTGAAGCGCTATGAGTATCCGGGGGAAAATATCCGAGCAAAAATCACGGCGGCGTCTGGCGGCTCGAGTGGCCTGTTCTGGGAGCTTCTCAGGGTCTTTAATGGCCATTTGCGCTGTTGTTCTGTTGGTGATGTTGGTGATGTTGGTGATGTTTACTTTAAAAAGCCGGTGCGCTTCTTTTGCTTTTCATTTCACCCGTTGTCACCACCAGAACTTGGCACAACCTGGGGGTGGTTGGGTGGCTGACACCCACTTTGGTGCGGCTCTTTTGGGATTTAGTTAATCATGGTTTTGATACAACTAATAGCTAGAGAGGTGTCTAGGAATTGAATATGGAGTTCTCAGATGCCCTAGATTTCAGTGGGGAATTAGGCGGGGGCAGGTGGACGCTACTATCAATTGTGGGAATCCGGGGTATACTACCGCCCTAGTGTAAAGAGATGAGCAGAATCCTCCAGAACACCACACAACGCTCAAAAATTGGTAGAACTCGGTAGAGGATTTGTCAGTAAACACCAAAACTCCAAAACTCCTCAGAGAAATAAGTAAGCAGCAGAGTATGACGTTTGGAGTAAAAAGTGCCTGCTCACTAATTCGCTGTCAGGGCCACACTACCAAAACGTAGACTATCACCGCACAGGCACACAGCTCCCTCAACAGGACCAGTAGGCGACAACCAGGGACCAAGGGTACACACCCATCACCTATCATCCTCACCGCCATGGAGATGGTGTGATTACAAATGGGTGCTCTGCCTCTCAGGTATAAAGGGCACCACAGCTCCCTCCCATGGTCCATCAGTTGAGTCTTCTCCTCCATCATCAACAGCAACAGCAAAAGCAACAAGCTTCAACAACAAACAAACAAACAAACAAACTACCAACAATGTCAGGAAAAGTCTACTTCATCACCGGTGCCAACAGAGGAATCGGCTTCGACCTCACCAAGCTCATCTCCTCCACCGCAGCCAACACCGTCATCGCCACCGCTAGAACCCCATCCTCTGCCACTGAACTCCAGAAGCTCGCTACTGAGCGTGGCAACATCCACATCCTCAAGCTCGACGTTTCTTCTCAGCAGTCCATCGAGGAGTTGGATGCCCAGTTGGCCCCAATTGCCAAGGACGGTATCGATGTGTTCTTGTCCAACGCCGGAATTGCTACTGAGAAGGCATTCCAGGAGGTTTTGTCCACTGATAAGGACGTCTGGGTTGATCACTACACCGTGAATGTGCTTGGTCCTATCCTCCTTACTCAGAAATTGTTCAAGTACTTGGAGCTTAAGGACACAAAGATCATCTACTTCACCTCCTCCGTTGTGGCATCTCTCAATGGATTCTTCCCATTGTCCTCCTCAGCTTATGGTCAATCCAAGGCTGCTTTGAACCACACCGCTAAGGTCTTGTCCTTCGAGTTGGGTCCAAAGGGTTATACCGTCGTTGCAGTCCACCCAGGTGTCGTGACTAGTGAAATGGGTGCTGAGGTTGCCTCTTGGGTTAAGGATCCAAATGTTAAGGCCTCGTTCAAGCAGTTGGGAATCACACCACAGGAGAGTGCTCAGAAGCAAGTTGAGTTGTTGGACAAGTTGACAAAGGAGGATACTGGAAAGTTCTTCTCTTATGATGGTTCTGAAGTTCCATTCTAATTGGTCTTCGATTATTAAGGTTTTTTTTTTATAGTTATTACTTAAGTGCAAATTGAATTTTTTTAAACATGGTTGTGTAGCTTTACCATAAATCAGATGCAAGCATCAATTAACATATAGAAGTCTTCATTTAGCAGTCTGTGCCTGCATGTTCTGTTCCTGTGCCTGTGTCTTTTCCTGTGCCTGTCTTCTCTTTGTTACGCTCTTCTGCTTCTTCTCTTCAAATTCACGTCTCCACTTAGGCCCAAACTTCATCAACACAACAACAATACCAATCCCCACAAGTTCCAAGAGGGCAAGTCCAGTAAAGCACCATCCAAAAGTCATCTTCTCAATCAATGGATGAACAATACCCGAAGACAGAGCAGCACTGGCATTCCTAAAGAAATTACCAATGGCAACGTTACTTGCTGGTTGCCCAGTTGAGCATTCTGTCAAGTATGTGGTAGTAACAACAAACACAAAAGTCATACCGAATCCCATGAGGAAGGTAAAGACAAACACAGCGGCAACGTGGACATTCTTCTCAACACACCATCCATATGCTAAAAGACCAGCCATACTGATAACCAGTCCAATGATCTGTAAGGAGAAACGATGTTCTGGAACGTATTCACTGGCATTCTTGGAAATCATACGCTTACGAGTCCAATCTGAGAGACGACCACCAGTCAATGATCCCACAACCAAAGAGGCACCAGGACACAGGTATGATAATGATACAGCAACGCTACCGTATTGGTATTGGGTCTTCAACACTTCGGCAAATGTCACAGACATCGCGTAAAACCCAGCAAATAAGAGACCAGTGTTGAATGAGCACAATGGGACAGGGACATACTTCAACAATTCCCAATATCCCTTAAGACTTGGCCTTGGTGGCTTTGGATACTTCTTAGCATCATCATCATCCAATAGACATGGTTGTTTGAAATGAACCTTCACAAACACTCCATCAAGCCCAAGCTTGGATCCATCACCAACAAGACATCTCAAAGTCTCTGGCAGACAAAATAAAATGACGGCATATACACATGCACCGAATATGGCCAAGAATCCAAAAGTCCATCTCCATGCACCATCATGTGCAATCAATGACAATATTGGCCCCAAAATAGGCCCCAATTGTGGACCCAACATGAAGTATGAAATTGCCTTTCCACGATCCTTTGGCGGGACGATATCTGCAACACTACCAGCACCAAGGGACATGACACTAGATGCACCGAACGCCTGTACGATTCTTAGCACGTACAATGCACCAATGTTTGCGGGCACGGATGCCATGAGGATGTTGGCCACAATGAAAAACACGAGGGAGATCAAGTAGAGCATCTTACGACCACCAAAATCCGCGTGGGCGGCCCAGATGAGTGGTGCAATTGCAAATATGGCCATGAATACGGATACGGTACCGTTTATGGCAGAGAGTGAGCAGTGGAACACGTCGGACATCTCAGTGAGGAGTGGGATGTATATGTTTCCACTGACGGGGCCAATGAAGCCTGTAATGGTGACGATGGCGATGATGAAGTTCTTACGCTTGGTGGAGAAGGCAGTGTACTGTGGGGGTTGTGGGCGTGCTGATTCTGGGTCATTTGGGAGTGTGTTTGGGAGTGTTGTGGACATTGTTTCTTGTTTTGGTAGTGGAGCTTGGATTAATTGACGTGGTGGATTGATGGTGGGTTGGATGCAGCTACCTGCGGAGTGGATGGATTGAAGCTCGATGGAGTCCGTTGGTTTGGTTCCGCCACTCATGGAGCCACTGGAGTTGTTCGAGGACATGGTGGGAAGTGCTATGGTGAGTGCTCATGGGGGAGATGTGGTGTGGTTGTGGGAAGAATGGGGGGATGTACACTGTTTTTATAAGGTGATGATGCCTGTGAAGTGGGTGTAGATCATCTTCGGGAGTTTTGGCTGGGATGTTCCACAGTTACACCCGCATTTCTGTAACATTTGTGGATGATATTCTGTTGAAGGGAGATCAGTTGGACCATTGGCCATTTGATGGAGTTATTCCGTGGGTATAATAGGTCAAATTTGCTCATATTGTGGTGTCCTGGGTGGAAGGGGCAAGTGTCTTCATTGCACAACGTGAGAGCCCCAGAAAAGTGGTCTTTCACTCAAAAATTCCAGGATGAATCCACTGGTGACAACACAATGATTGGAAAACCATAGCAATGTAGCAATTAACCCCCATATCCGGCATTATCACCGATGTATTAATGTGTGCTCCAGAAGGATGTCCGGCCCCGTTGATCTGTTTTGTTCACGATTTTCAAGACTCCAGGGGGGATCCCCCATATCTCACTTCCCCCAGCCTTTCCCCCAAATTTTGCGTATCCTACATCTTCCACATTCCCAATATTACCCTATTATTTCACATCACATATATATGCCAACTATGAAGATCTAGGATCATGGAAATTCGAAGGCAGGAACACAGAACTTGCATCATCCATACTATCATGATCCATAAGATCCACATTCTCATTATCGTCATCATCATCATCCCTCGAGTTTCTGGTGGTTCTGGAGAGTGTGAGGTGTTCTTTCCAAATCTGGTTCTTTTCCCTCATCAATGATACGATGTCGTTCTTCATCTCTCTCATTAGTATCAGGTATTCGCGTTGGTATGCTGTGAGGGCATCGGTCTGTTGGAGTTGAAGTTGTGGGGGTTGAGGTTGTTGATGGTGTGGTGGTGGTTGTACCAGTGGAGGTTGCAATTGTTGTGGGTATGGTGGTTGGAATTGCTGTGGGAATGGTTGTTGTGGTGGAAGTTGTGGGAATTGTTGTGGTACTGGCTGTTGTGGTGGAAGTTGTGGGGGTTGTTGACGTTGAGGTTGTTGTGGAGCCTGTTGTGGTTGGGGTTGCTGAGGTTGTTGTGGAGGTTGATGCTGCTGCTGTCGTTGCCCCTCTAGCTGCTGTCGTTGTTGTGCTGTGATCAACAGTGGTAGATTTGTACGGCCCGTTGAATTGTCGGCACCATTGGAGTTATCCGTTGAGGTATCATTGGTTCTGTCTGCAGCCAGTGCATTGGCCAATGCACCCTCACTGAGTTGTTCTGCGGTAGGACGTTGAAGTGGCATACGAGTACGTCTTGCCCTTGGACGACGAATGCCTCCATTACCATGTGGTTTGGCACCTTCACGATTTTCAGGTCTCTCCCTCAGGAAGTCTGCAAAGATCCTCTCGGCAATGGACTTTCTCACCAATGTGTGATAGAACAGGTATTGCTCCTCACCAACTGCATTAGCGAAATGAATCACTTTTTGTGGGAACCCATCTTTGGGGTTTCTTGTGACCTCTCCTCTGGCCTGTTCTTTGGCTTGTTCCTTTGTGATGATGGTTCTGTCTCTTCCCAAGATGACGTTTTGAGCTTCTTCATGAATCTTTAAGAAGTTCTCCTTGAATGAAGTCTCACTGAACAAATCCCCAAATTCCTCCTTAGCCAATTCCTCAAGTGGGACCTGGTAGTCCTGCTCAATGAAAAGATGTGCCATTGGGTCCGGAGCCATGCTTTGGAGTAGTTGTTGATCTGGGAACCCATTAGCGTTTCTAGTGGCATCCTCCAGCTCTGGAGAAGTGATCTCTTTCTCTTCCAGCTTCAGGATCTTGGAACTGAGTCTTTCGTTGAACTTAGGATTCACAGTTCCTTCCAGAATGGCCTCATTGAGTGCCTTGGAGTCAGAGTCGATGCTTCTCAGGCAACTCATCTTCTTCTGCACTGCTGAGCTCGAGAGTTTGGAGGCATTGATCAGTGTTGGATAGATCTGTTCGTGCTCAATCACGCTAATTTCATATGTTAGTATGGATTCTAGACAATGAAGATACAAAGACATACCACTTGGTCACAAGACCGGATACCTGGGAGAGAGTAGCACGCGGTGCCATGTGGCGGAAGATCTGGTGCGCACGGGCACAGAAGAACTCCAGAAACACGCTCCAGGCTCTCTTCTTGGCCGCGTCGCTGTTCCCTGTGTTCTGCACGTTGTTGCCCGTGTTCTGCGTGGGCTCCCCCATGGTTCACTGCTCTTTTGGTACGCTAATTGTACTGAACAAAAGGGCCCAAAAGGTGGTGGAAAGTGGTGATAAACAGACGCGTCCTCCGTTCCCAGGTAAACAATAGGCGCTCCCGAAAATTCCTCCCTCGTTGGAGCTGAGGAAAAAATTTCATCACTGGGGAGTTTTCGCGGGATGGGATTGGGGAAAAATCCGTTCTTTACGGAGATTAGCGGTGGGGGAAACGGGGAAATTATTTAGCCGAGTTACGGATTTTTGTGATGATCTCCACTTTCTCTAACCATCATCGCCCATAAGATTGGCACAGCAAGTGATTTCATGGAAGTGCAACTACTGAAAGTGGGACAATTGGAACCGCAGATCATGGTACCACAAAAGTGATAAAGAAAGAGGAGTGACCACCCATCATGGCGCTCTAAGAGCCACCCACAAAGGCTCACCTCCATCACCATCAAAACCACTTTAAACCATGGTAAACCTCTTTATTCTGGCCATATTCGCAGCTGTGACACTGCTGGCCATCAAGATTGTTCAGATAGTGATCCCACCATGGAACTTCCCAAGAAATATCCCCACAGTGCCCTTCTATGTCTCCTTCCTGGGCACTTACACCAAGATGGATCAAAAGCAAATCTATGAAAAGTTCCTCAGAGACATGCTTGAGAAATCCGGGGCAGTGAAGATATATTTCGCAAACAGATGGAACATACTAGTGGTGAAGCCCGAGTACTTGAACCAGGTGTTCAAACAGGAGAACATCTTTGCAAAGTCTGGAAACCATAAGAAGATACCTCACGCGGTGCTGTCACATTACACTGGTGATAACGTTATCTCTGCACATGGTGAGGCTTGGAAGACGTATAGACAACTCATCCAGAAGTCTGTACAGTTCCCAGAGAAGTCGTATGTCTATACCAATACTCAAAAGTTTGTGACTCTTGTCAAAAATGCAATCAATGAGTCTAATGGTGGTTCATTGGCAGTGGGTGATTATCTTCAAAGGTTGACGTTGGCCAACATTGCAAATTCCATGCTTGATGTTGATTTTGGCACATTGGACCCAAATTCCTCAAGTGAATTGCATCAAAAGTTGAAATTTGTCAAGTCACAGATTTTCAAGCCGTTGTATATGAACTTCCCGAAGTTGGATGAATGGCCAATCCCATCTCGTGTCAAAGCGCGTGAAGAGGTGCATAAATTTAGGGAGTACTATAAAGACCAAGTTGTGAGGGCACTCACTGATGAAGGAAGAAGTGTCAATGAAGATTCTGCTTCATTTCAATTATACCAAGCGTGGAAATTGGGGAAAATTACAGAGAAGCAATTCACTGATAATTTGGTGATTATTTTAGTTGCAGGTCATGAAAACCCACAGTTGTTATTCACTTCATTACTATACATCCTGGCCAAATTCCCACATGTTCAACAAAAGATTAGAGAAGAGGCTTGGCTATTGAAACATGATGAACTGGACTTTGAAGCTCCATATCTGACTTCTGTCCTTTTTGAAACGTTGAGATATTTACCACCTTTGGGACAGATCATCAACAGATGTACCACAAAGCAGGTGCTTCTTGGTGGTCGTATCAGAATCCCCGCAGGTGTGTATGTTGGATATAACAACTATGCAACTACGCATTCATCTGAATGGGTTGAGCCTGATAAATTTGCCCCCGAGCGTTGGGGCACTACGATTGATGAAGTGATGGATACGTATAAGCATGCTAAGTCAAATGCAACATTACCTTCGTTCCATGGTGGGAAAAGAGCATGTCTTGGTGAGCGGTTTGCATTGTTGGAAGCTAAGGTTTTCATGAAGGATGTTGTGGAGAATTTTGAAGTGTGTATGGATGATTCGTGGGATGAGAGATTGACTCCTGCGGGACCTATTGCTCCAATGATGTTGAAAGTTGTGTTCAAGCCTCTGGATGCTACTAATGCTTCTGAGTGATTTACTTTAATTGCAAAATGTCTATTAAGTTCATCCATATAATGTATGTCATGTGTCATAAAGTTCGTTAAATACCGGCTTTTCTAATCTTTTGCAACTTCTCTCTCTCGATGATCTCTCTGATTATCAATGCCAATGTCTCCTCCACGTTCTCACCAGTTTCGTTATCCATCAATACATATGGTGCATTCCATTCTCTTGCCAATGTTTTTCCCTTTGCAATTAAGTCTGGTGATTTCCCCTCGTGGGAACCATGTGTACAACAGATCAAGATTGGGGGTGGTGCATCTGGTGAACTTGGATCCACGTCCAATTCATCCAAATGACTCGAGATCTTTCTCAACTCCGCCAATTTCCTTTGTTCTTCTTCAACGTTCTTCATCTTCCATAGTTGTTTGATTCCATAAACGAGGGAATACACATCACCCTCGGTGCCCTTCTTTCTCTTTTTTTCATAGTTTCTGAATTCTCTCCATGCATCGTATATCGCACCTCTGATCACTTCTAATACACTTAGTGTGTCCTCAAAGTTGCTCTTCACTGTGCCGATGAAAAGATCATCAGAGTTCTGGTTGGATTCGTTGGAAGTCACCGGGTCCAGGATCTCATCATATGAAGGTGGGTTCAAGCTTGGAACTGCAGAGTACATGAAGATGTATCCATTCACTTTCCCATCCATCTCACTGGCACCACTGGCCACTAGTAATGGGTTCGTGGACACGGGCCTCCGTGGTTCATTGGCAAGGTTGTGTAGGTCCTCTTTGTCCAGGTTTCTGTATAGTGATACCTCCAAGAATGGAACAACAAGGTCTGGTTTGAAAGGTGGGGTGTCGATGAGCTCAACTTGGATTGGTGAGATCTCGGGTTCTGTGTATGTGAACTGGTCCTGATCGTTGAACTTGTACGAGTAGTACTTGTTCTTCAGAGTCTTACTCCCAGAATTGGAGTTTCTTCTCTTCTTCACGTCGGAGGCAGTTGGTTTGTTGTACGTCTGGAAGATCGTTGGAGAGAGGAGCACATTTTGGTCCTCTGAGATGACCTTCTTTGCCTCCAGTCCACCGTACTCGTCCAGCAAACAGCACGCGGTGCGCACAGAGGGCTGGAAGGGGAACAGCAGCAGCGTGGACTTGTGTGTCGGGTAGTGTGTCTCCCTGAAGAACTTGGACTGGAGTCTGTTGGCAAAAGTGGACTTGCCCACACCCGGCCCACCCAGCAGAACGAGCTTGAGCGGCGCCTGTTCGTTGACCATCGGAGGAGCAGCCATTGTTGCCCACTCTACTAATCTCTGTGTGTGATTCCAGTGATAACAGCAGCAGTTCCGGGCTCTTAAATAGCAGTTTAAAGGCGAGTTCTCCCATCCACCGAGACGAGGAGCAAAAGCCAAAACAATTGCGCAAGATGCCCCACCCGCCGGAGATGCCCGCGGCCCACCGGCACACGCATTTTGGTGAGGGCTTCAAATATAACGGCAGAGCCCGGTACCTTGTTGGACCCTGAATTTTGGAGGTTGCTACTGGTTTCTATTAGTGGAGAAGCCACATATTTATGGGGAATAGGCGACACAGAAATGGCAGAACGGTGTTTTATTTTATTTTGCAATTCGGTTAAATCTATGGGAGAAACAGTGGCGGTGTATGACGTGGTTGTGGGGTGGGAAGGTGGGAGAAATCAGGCATCGATCAAGTTCTCCTCAGCTCTCTCCAACTCACCGTCATCCTGCTTGGCCTCCTCGTTTCTTCTGTCGTAGAACTCGCCGAGAATCTTTGGAGAGATTCTGTTGAGCATCTCCTTTGGATAGATTCTGAGCAATGACCATGCTTGGTCCAAGGACTCAAACACAGTTCTGTTTTCATAGGCACCCTGGGAGATGAAGGTCTTCTCAAACTTCTCCAAGAACTCCAAGGACAACTTGTCTTCAGTGGACAAAGCCTCTTCACCGACAACGGCCTTCATGGCAGCAGCATCTCTACCAATGGCATACTTGGCATACAACTGGTTGGAGACATCACCATGGTCCTTTCTGGTCATACCTTCACCGATAGCGGACTTCATAAGACGCGACAAGGATGGCAAAACGTTGATAGGTGGGTAGATACCTCTGTTGTGCAACTGTCTGTCAACCGAAATCTGGCCCTCTGTGATGTATCCTGTCAAATCTGGAATTGGATGTGTGATATCATCGTTTGGCATTGTCAAAATTGGAATTTGTGTGATGGAACCGTTTCTACCTTCGACACGACCAGCTCTCTCATAGATGGTGGACAAATCGGTGTACATGTAACCTGGGTAACCTCTTCTACCTGGGACTTCTTCTCTTGCCGCGGAGACTTCTCTGAGGGCATCAGCGTAGGAGGACATATCTGTCAAAATGGTCAAAACGTGACGCTCGGTCTGGTATGCCAAGTACTCAGCGGTGGTCAATGCCAATCTTGGAGTGATAATTCTCTCAATGGTTGGATCATTAGCCAAGTTCAAGAACAAGGAGGTTCTCTCAAGGGATCCATTCTCCTCGAAGTCCTGCTTGAAGAATCTGGAGGTTTCCAAGTTGACACCCATAGCGGCAAACACGATGGAGAAGTTCTCCTCATGACCATCATGAACGTCCTTGGTTGGTCTAACAAGTCCAGCCTGTCTGCAAATCTGTGCTGCAATCTCGTTATGTGGAAGACCAGAAGCGGAGAAAATTGGGATCTTCTGTCCTCTAGCAATGGAGTTCATGGTGTCAATGGCAGAGATACCAGTGGAAATCATCTCCTCTGGATAAATTCTTGCAAATGGATTGATTGGAGAACCGTTAATATCCAAGTAGTCCTCGGCGAACACTTTTGGACCATTGTCAATTGCTCTACCAGAACCATCAAAGATACGACCCAATGCATCTTCAGAAACTGGGATCTTCAAGTTTTGACCAGTGAATTCGACTCTAGTCTTCTTAACGTCAATTCCAGAAGTACCTTCAAACACCTGCACCACGGCACGATCACCACGCACCTCAAGAACTTGACCAGCTCTAAGTGTTCCATCTGGCAACGTGAGGTTGACAATCTCGTTGTAACGTGGGAATTTGACGTTCTCGAGAATGACAAGTGGTCCATTCACTCCTCCAACGGTGTTGTAGTTGAGTCTTGGCTTGATTTTGAAACCCTCGGTCGCGGCCTTCTTGTTAAGCTCGAAGAGCTCCTTATCGGTCATACCAGTCATCTTTTCGAATAACTTTGTATATGTGTGTGAATTGTATGCAGAGAAAAGCTCAAAAACCCACCTCGGTTATCGGAGAGTGAGTGTGTGCCTGGGTGAATCTGGACTTGTTGGATGCGGGGGTAATGAAGTGTTCCAAACAGACAGAGATTATGGGACAATTCAAGACGAGAACAAGTGGACTCGATTGGCTTGTGACTGCTCTGCGGGAATGGCTGCTGTTACTGGTTAAGTGGAAGAAGGTGGAGAGGAGGCGTGCTGCCTGGGAGTTATCAGCGATTCCCCGAAACTCTGAACATGCGCGCCCGGTTGGCAGGCAGCACATTGGGCCGGGTAACCTGTGTGGCGCTTACCGTTTATGTCACGTGATTTGAATTGTAATTTGCTGTTTACACTTACCAATGGTTCAAGGGTTTGATTATCGTTAAAGTCATTATATCCAAGCATATATATAGAGAGAGAGATCATCACTCATCATCCACCAAGTACTTCTTCTCCACGAAATGCCACTCGTTGTTCTTGGAGTTGATCCGTTTCTTCACAAACTCATACGCCATCTCTGACAGGACATCAACGTCAATCTTCCCATCTTCCAATGGCTTGTCGTTTGTAGGTAACGTTGTTGGTTTGGGCGAGCTGGATCTGTCCCTGGAGTTGTTACCAGACATGGAGTAGTCATTATGTGCAAGTTTGTATATCAAAGAGTCAAGCCTTAGGAGGTCGGAGTATCTCAATATGTCACTGTCCAATTCCAATGATCTTAAGAGGAAGTGGACATCAATGATCAATCTTGCCATTCCACTCATGAATTTGTTCAAATCTGAATTGGAAAGTTCCCATGCTTGTTTTGAGCTCTTGAGGAATAGGTCAAACTTCATGATTGATGGTTTGTAATAGGCATCCTTGTTGAATGTGATTGTGTATGGTAAGGTCACCAAGAACACTTTGGAAGTTTGATAAATGAATCGACACATACGTTCAAGACACCCATTTATCGTTTCATGGTTGAATTCAACAATGTTATAGATGGATAGGATCGGGGTGAATCCAATCATGAATATACTCCGTGTCGTACCGCTTATCTTCCTCTTTTTGAAAATGTAGATGCTGATGAGTTCTTGGAACAATAGTGATCTGGAGTTATTAGTCTGCTTTATAAGGTTCTTGTTGTCCTGATCCTTATATAGCGTTTCATCACGGATCTCTTTCAATTTGGATTTGGTATCAAGTGAAGCACGTTTAGTTTCCAACGCATTGCGAGTACTCTCAACTTGTTCTTTCAACTCTTCCAATCTCTTCGTAGATGACTCAATCTTCCCACGACAGTTGTTGATCTCTCTCTGGATCTTGTTGTTTCGTCTCTTGATGATGATTGCGTCAATCATGAGCAACTGTGATGATAATGCGGCAACGGATCCACTCGATGGGGTATACGCCTTCTTCTGCTTCTGTGCTCCACTATACTGTGCAATCTCCTCCATGAACCCCCTTGATACCTCATCTGCATTCCCAACATATCCCTTCACAAAGTCATAGTTCTGGCCTTTAATGCATTTGGATAAAACACTGTCAACCAGTCCTTTGGCCTCGGTGATGGACTCCAAGGTCTCTAGGTACTCCAGGCGGGGTCGGAGCGTGGCAGCAGAGGTGCAAGTTGCGCAGAGCAGCGGTTCGTGTGACGATGTGTGGCAGATTCCACAGCGAGGCCTCATCTCTCTGTTTAGTGTGAGAATTCCACCTCTTTGTGTGTTGGTTAAAGCGTTAATTGGTGGTAAATTGTTGGTGTTTTAGTGTGGTAGTAGAGTTAATGGCGGGTTGCTCCAAATCCGAAGATGACGTCGCGGGTTATCTGCCAGATCTCCACAGCCTCTTCTAATACGGAATTCTGAATTCTACGAACAAATTGGTAAAATGCAGGTCATAAATTCTTTTTTAGGGGTATATGTATGGGTGTGTCATAAATAGATAATGGATCAATGAATAATGATTGTCAGGTGTCTCGTTAAAAATCAAATAGAACAAAGTCTGAGTGAATGTGTAGTATGTGCTTGTAGATCAATCAACCTCACTGTGGAGATGTGAAGGTGCAAATGGCTGTGACGTTGGATGTAGACCATAGATCGAATTCAACAAATTAGAACCAAACCCAACGTTTGATGGCTCCAAATGTGTCTTAGCCTTATCAGTGCTTGACAACGTACTCAATGGGATAGTCGTGACAGTTGGTGTCACGGGTCTAGCGTATGCCTTACCTGCAATCCCCGTGTTACCAGCACCAACGTTATGACCCATAGAACGGGTGGATGGTTGTCTCATGACTTTCTTAATGGCTGGGATTTGCGCTTGGTATGTTGATAGTTCCTTTTCTAGGACTCTTGCCTCGTCAAAGGCATGCATCAGGTACGGCAACTCTTCAGAGATGGTGGTTGTTTGACGACCTGTGGTGAATGTACCAAGTGATGATGCCGTAGAGCTCATTGAACCTCTGCGTGAATGCTTGTAGTTTGGAGTTGATGGAGTTGTCTCATTGAGGAAGCTTGACATTTGGTATGATTGTGTGAGATCCTCTGTACGTGGAGATGATGCAGATGACTCAGTGTACATCGATGCCGAGAGGAGCATCTGTTCTTGTTGATCTTGTTCCCATTCATTCATCTCCTCAGTGAAGAAGAAGTTCATTCTCACTGATTCATACATCTTCTCAACGTCACTTAGGATCCCCAAACATTCTTCAATTTGGTCAGAGTCCTTTGCCTCCACGGCTCTGTCGAGTTGATCGATCAACACGGACACAAAGTCCTTGTATGAGTTCAAAGTGGATTGGAAATCGGTGTTATCCATAGTGATGGGGTTTTCTTCTGCATCGATCATATCCATGATTTGTGTCAATTCAAAACTGATCACTAGAAGTTTGGCCTTAGTGTATGCAATGTTTAACTGTTCCACAATGGAGATCTTCAAGTTTAACACTTTGAAGTACACTTTCAACAACAACGTCCCCGGGTCTGAGATGTATTCCTCCACTGTCAACTTCTTAATGAAATTGATCAATTGTGTAATCCTCACAACGTGCTTAGAGTTGATTTCATCATCGATGGAGTTACACTTCTCAATGACCTTCTTAGCAATCTTGATATCAAAAGATCTTGCGTTTTTACCACCTTCGAAATGGAAGTTTAGGTTGACAGAGGCTTTGAGAGTGGCAAACTCCCATGAATTAGTTTGGTATTGTAATGAGAGTAATTGCTTATAGATCTTTAGGGCACTGGAACAATGTTGTGTGATCTTAGCATAAAACGGTGGGAACTGTCGAGTGAGTTCTGCAAGTGATTGTGGGTCAAAATTGGCAGAGAGGACTGGATCCACGTAGCTCTGCGTTGCCAAATATGACATTTGTGGAATATGGGTGTGTAGAATATGTATAGGATATGGGATCTGATGGGATTTGCGAGATATTGGTGGGATCTGGGAGAATATGAGGAAGGGGGCCTTGTTGCTGCGCGGTGGGTTGATCTGGAAGTGTGGAAGAATCGGGGGGCCGAGGGTATGTGGATGTTTGCGAGGGAATGCGCTGCCCAATGAGAGTGTGTGGAAGGTGGGTGTTGATGTATGGGGAATAGGTAGGTAAGAGGATGTTATAGGCACCCAGAAGGCCCTTTTGCAGTTGGTGGTTCCAGTGTGTGCAGAGGGTTTTTGGTGGTGTGCTGTTTTGCTCGAATTTATGGCATGTTTTCCCCTGTCAAATTCCACCACTCTGCTGCTTCAGCCGGTTGTCCTGGTGATGGTTGCCACGGCTGCCGCAAGAATTAAATCCTTTCTCTACTACTTAAGAAGACTACAAGTATTTGTATCAGAGACCAAGCCAGTGGCCACAATGTTGTATTAAAATGCATCTCACTTGAGCCCCTTATCACGTTCGATCCGGTCCCTCATCCGGTCATACCACTGGTCCAATGTCTCTCCCTCCTGTTGGCATGCCACGATGAATATACTCATGTTATCAAACCCAACACCAGTAACTTGGTCAGCTAACGTGAGTGAATGTTCTAATAATTTGGATGTGATTTCATCCAATCGTTGACCTAAGACGAGGTTATGACGGATGTACCGCACCAGGTCTTGATTTCTGAATACATCCCAGATACCATCACACGCCAAGATCACGAATTCATCCTCTGCGGTTAGGGTGTGGTGGATGATCTCTGGTTCTACTGTGACTTGAGTTTCTTCACTCACTAGTCTTTGAGGCATGTTTGACATCTGGTTGTTCAATGACGATGGGGGATTGACGTTGGGGCCCAAATCTTGTGTGATGGACTCCTCATCATCATCTTCTGTCTCCGTGGATGATGATTTGCTCATAGGTTCAGGTTGATAGAACTTCCTCATCTTGAATCCAAAATCTCCAAATGCCCTAGAGAGTGCCAATACTCCACCAACTCTGTTATATGAGACCATCCCTCCTGCATCGTTGATTCTGATCAGTTCTCCAATGTGGTTGGGCTTATGATCAAATGACAAATTCTTTGCAATCCCACTTAATG
This sequence comes from Petasospora maesae, assembly GCA_030563305.1. Lineage (NCBI taxonomy): Eukaryota > Fungi > Ascomycota > Saccharomycetes > Phaffomycetales > Wickerhamomycetaceae > Petasospora > Petasospora maesae. The sequence continues at coordinate 25,521 of JAKUBT010000085.1, forward strand.
ATGCCACAAGCCTTGAATCTCCAGTGTTCACTGAATATAGCTCCTTATTGTCAATTATAACACCCACGATTGCCGTAGACCCACTTTGCATCCCCTCCTTCCTGAACACAACGTCATAAAGCATTCGATCAGCTCTAAGGAATGCCTCTTTAATTCTCTGTATAACAAGCCCCTGTGTTGTTGTCTTCCTCCATGGGTTCCCTGATTTACTCAGTTCTTGTAATATCACATCACCTAGTACTTCACTGATGTATTTCGATGATTGTCCACCACCATGTCCATCGTATACTCCGAATATCTTAACGTCAATTGACCTCGTCTTACCATCCACATCTTCGAATGCCAGAGCGTCTGCAAATGTGACGGAGTGGGCATCTTCTTGGGTGAGACGATAACCTTGCATGGACCCTAGAGAATAGGAGAATTTGTCCAGGTCATGGTATTCGATCACTTTATCTGTGAGTGGTTGGGAGAGGAGTTGTCCCATCGTTTAATACGGCCGTGTGTGTGTGTGTGTGTATGTGGCTGCCTGGTTGTGATTTGTTGTGAGAGTTTTGGAAGTGATAGTGCCAGTGGACGTGTAAAGGCCAAAATTAGCACACACAGTCAAAGAAGAGGGAGATCTCTGGAGATGTTTGTTGGTGCGGAGTGTTGCCAGGTTGTGCTGTTCAGGAGCGAAATTTGCCCCATTCTTTGGAATCTTTTTCCTGGTGCGGGTCCAGCGAGTTTCTGGAGATTACGCGAACGGCCTGTCAGCGGTTTGTGGGGGGGGGGGGGTCTTTGCTTTATTTGTTTGTTTATTTGTTTATTGGTGGTTTATTTGGAGTGTTTATGTGTTTAATTTGGAGGCTTGGAGAATTGTTTGAGTGTAAAATTGGCGTTTTTAATGGCGTGGGATGCATCATACAAAGGGAGATGCTCTTCAGTTCTTCAGCTCTTCAGCTGTCAACGGTGCTGGGATCTGCAAGCCAGGATCTCCTCCGCATTTCCTGCTTTCTGGGGGGCATTTTGTGGATAAACACATAAAGACAACTGGCCAATAGACTTGTTCGTGTGTCCTTTGAGCCATGACTATTGTTGAATCGATAGACGGTGGGAGGGATTGGCCCTTGGGAGGGAGCATATATATGTACCCTCCTTTCCCACCATTGCACACGTTATGCACACACGCCAAAGCTCGTCTTGCCTGTAAACTTCTATAACTTGTAACTACTGCTGAAGGTATGAAGTGCCATCAACTTGGGTGTATCAAGGGAACAAAGAGTGCATGAAAGAGTCCCATACGGACATGGCGGTGCATAGGGGGATGAACATCATCTGGATTGTTATCGTCGTGTGCAGATTATTTGTACGGGGCCACTTGGAAGCTGAGGGTTGATACGGTGCCTGGCTAGAAGGGTATTCAACCAATCAACTCTACGCTGTGTGGGTATGACGGGGGCCACTAGATAGTTAGTAGTGGGAAATCTGAGGAGTGGGATTGGCAATGCACGAGCCCTATTCCAGAGTCTGTCACTTGTAGGTTTAGCGAGAGAAGAGAGAGAGAGAGATCTTGTAGCAAATCCGCAGGGAGATAGAAGGTAGCAACATCGACGCAACCGTGGACAAAGGAGAAGTTCAACAGGCACTTAAATGTTCTAATGGGACCATCAAATGCCTGAACACACATCTATACTTCCAAAGTGTGAGGGATAAAGTTATGGACTCCCTGTCAACTAAAATGGAGCGTGAGGGTGATGGATCTAGGCCATGGTAACAAGCTGTGCAAGTTTGGCCGGGCCAGGATGCGAGAGGTTTGGCCACAGCGCCTGAGCGGGCATGAAGGGTGAACTTTAGCCGGTGGAGGTGTTCTTCTTGGTTGCCATTGGATAATTGACTGTGTTTAATTTGTGGATAGAATTGAAAAAGAAGAACAAGAAGAAGAAGAAGAAGAAAGAATACAAAGAATTCAGGGGCGTAAAAAGTGGCCGGTGTTCCCGCAGGCGGTGTGATGACGTGGGGAACTTGTTGGCTGGCGACGGGGCGGCTGTTGAGGCTTCTAGGGCGGCATGTGACCTGTTTGTTCCTTTGACTTGTACACCAATTGGGAGGAATTAAAAGCGTTTTGTAGACAGTTCCATTAATTGCACTCAATCACACACCAAGAAGCCACACCAGCCAATCAGCGCCATCCACAGCGCCCACCACAGAGAACCTCCAGAAGGGACACGCACAAGCCAGCAGCCAGAACGTTTGACCGTGTGAGCGTGTCGCGACGGCGCCTAATAATTCTATAAAAAGTGGGCCCCCCCAAAAGACAGCAAATTTCTTCCACCGCCAACAACAACCAACAACAACCAGCTAACGAACAGTCACCCAGAGACGCCATTGGACGAGCACACCCAGCTGTCCTCCAGGCCCTCACCCACCCACAGACACTCCCACTTCCCCCCTCCCCACAGCGTGCGCACCCAACCGCCTCTGCTGCCGCCCTCCCCGTTCCCTCTCCCTCCACCCCCAAGATCCCCCCGTACGTGCCAGCGCCGCCGCCTATCACCACCGCCTAGCAGGGTCTTTCCAGGTGTCTTCCGGCGTGCACTACTGACTGCAAAGGGGCTATACTTCTGTCACTCATTGGGCCATTGCGTCTGCTGAACCGCCTCCTTGCTGCCTATCTTTTACACTGGCAAGAGAGCACTCCACTCGACCCACACACCACACCCCGCTCCCTCTTTGCCACCCTTTTGAGAGACATCATCCACAGGAAGCAGAACATACAACACACACATATACCCACATTTCATATATACCCACAATGTCAAACCAACAGAACAGAGGCTTCAACCCTCAACAACCCTCGTTCACCACAACAACGGGCGGTAAGAACCCCAAACAGATCCACATCGCTCACAGACGTTCTCCAAGTGAACTTACAAACCTCATGATGGAACAGATTGCCCTCCAGCGCCAATTGGAGATTGTCCAGGCTCAACAACAGCAGATCTTGTCTCAACAAGGTGGTGGTGGTCATTCGAGTCAATTGTCTGGAAGTTATAGCGCTGCTGCTGCCTCTGGTGCATCAAACTCATTGCAGCCACCTGCTCCATACCATAAAAGAACTGGTTCAAACACGCATAAGAGAAGTCAGTCGTCTGTTACTGGTGCTATGGGATCCTTCTCACTACAGAACAATTTGGCGCCACCTCCAAAGTTGAACAATGGTCCAGGACAATCTCCACAAGGGATGGGTCATAACAGAAGACATTCATTGGGTCTCAACGAGGCCAAGAGAGCTGCTGCCCAAGTTCAGGCACAAAGAGCTGGAAAGGAATCACCAGCTTTAGAGGAACCATCTTCCTCGTCCTCTGCAATGCCACCTCCAAACAGTTTTAAATTCCCATCTACTATCGTTGAACCACCAAGATCCTCACCATCACAACAACAACAACAACTACAACCTTCCACGCCTCGTGGACATGGTCGTTCAAGATCAATGGCACCATCCCCACAGAGAACTTTTCAATTCCCACCAAAGTCCCCATCATCTGCAACAAACTCGTATGAGGTACTACAACCGCCACAAGAGCAACAACAACAACAACAACAACAACAACAACAACAACAACAACAACAACAACAAC
>JAKUBT010000086.1:0-28275 GCA_030563305.1 Petasospora maesae
CAACTAGTGGAACTACTACCATCACTACCCCATGGACCGGTGGATACACTACTACTATCACTGAGCCTTTGTCTTCTGGACAGCTTACTGAGACCGTGATTGTTGAGACCCCAACTAGTGGCACTACTACCATCACAACTCCATGGACTGGTGGCTATACTACTACCATCACTGAGCCTTTGTCTTCTGGACAGCTCACTGAAACTGTGATTGTTGAGACTCCAACTAGTGGCACTACTACCATCACTACCCCATGGACTGGTGGTTACACTACTACCATTACTGAGCCTTTGTCTTCTGGTCAGCTTACTGAGACCGTGATTGTTGAGACTCCAACTAGTGGCACTACTACTATTACTACCCCATGGACTGGTGGATACACTACTACTATCACTGAGCCGTTGTCTTCTGGTGACTTGACTCAGACCGTGATTGTCGAGACCCCTCACAGATCTTCTTCATCGTTTGATGTTTCCACATCGGTGAGTATTTCTGAGAGTTCGGTTGTGTCTTCATCTTCTGCTTCTGAGACTTCTTCTTTCCCAGAATCGTCCACTGATGTGCTTACTATTACATCTGTCTCAACATCTGTCGTCACTTTGACTACTGTCAGCAGTCTCTCTTCTGAGTCGTCGTTCGGTTACTTCAACTCTACCACTGCTTTCACACCTTCAGTTACCACAGTGACATTCACCAGCTCATCAGTTATCACTCTAACGACCACTGTGCCATTCCCAACCTCTGGTTCTCCTACAACACCGGTGACACCAACTGTTGAGACACCAACTATTGAGACACCAACAGCTGAGACAACTTTGAGCACATCCACTTCATCACCATCTGGTCCATCACCATCTGGTCCTGCTACCTCCGAGGTGCCTTCTGTTTCATCTCCACAGCCAACCCCTGTATTGCCAACCACCACAGGACCAGCACTGCCTCCAGCTTCCACCAACTCCCCTGATACCCCAGCTGAGCAGACCAACCCACCAGCAAACCCACCATCAACTGAGACCTCAACCACAACTCTGACTGTTGATACACCACCAGCTGGCACACCACCAGCTGGCACACCACCAACTGGCACACCACCAACTGGCACACCACCTTCTGCATCTGATGTCACCACATCACCAACCACATCACCATCATCTCCAGATACCAACACGACTCCAGAACCTGTGTCACCTGAGACTACACTGACTCCAGTGATCACAACTGCTCCAACCAGCTCAGCTGGTCAACCAGCTTCAAGTACCCCAGCTACACTTTCAGTCTTTGAGGATGGTGCATCCATTTCTAGAGCACCATTGCTTGCTGCTGTTGTTGGTCTTCTTGTTTCATTTGTTTGATGATGTTGCATGTTTTCAATGTTCTTCTGGCATGACACACTGATCTTGCCTTTTCCCCCCGTTTGTTCTATGCCCACAATGGCTTCGTTGTGGGGGTTTTGCATGCATCTTTCTAGAGCTGCTTTATTTGTTTTGGATCACTTGATCTTCTGTTCGTTAAACACTTTCAATTGTGTTTTTTTCGTGTTCTACTAATTCGTTATGTCCACCTGTTATATATCTCTGCTACTAATTATGATGCATTTTGACGCCTATTCTTCTCTCTTAGAACACGATCGATCAGCTAGTATACGACATCGGTTGTGAGTTTGTCTCGGCCGCGGAGATACGCGCCTGGAGCGGATCCTGCGTATGACAGCTGGGACGTTGATGCCCATCATAGCCTATCTAATTAGATGAGAGCTATGAGGCTACAATGGGAAGTGAAACAGAGCGAGACGAATGTTTTGTAACTTGTTATTAAGGCATGACCTGCCGTGTGGTATAAAAAGACGGCTAGGGCATAAGTGGAAGAGGGCAAGACATATGCAGAAGGCAGCACCGAAGACCCAGATCCCACCGCAGATAAAAGTGAACCTATTAATTCGAAGGGTATAACGTGAGAGAGTTGGTTTCTCTGCAGATCAGAGGACGAGCATCACAGCAGCGAGACCGGCAGCAAGGACACCGGTGGCCTTGACACCAGCAGCGGCACCTTCGTACGAGGAGACTTCAACCTCTGAGGAGGAGGAGAACGTGGTGGTGTTTGTGGAGTTGGCGAATGAGGCAGTTGGCTCGGCAGTGGTGGCATTAGCAAAGGATGTAGCCTCTGGAGCTGGACAGGAGATCCCAGCAGTGGCAGCAGCAAACGCTGGGAGGATACGGTCAGAGTACCATGGGACACCGGCGATGTAGGAGGCGAGGATGCCGAAGTCCACGTCCTGGTACAAGGTGGTGAAGGATGTGTCACCCGGTGGGTAGGTGAAGATGGCGTCTGCGAGGGTGATGAGCTCCTTCGGCGGGTGGTTACCGGCCTGGTAGATGGAGGCGTACTCAGACTCGTGGCCCAGCACATCTTGGAGCACCACGTTGAAGGCGGCATCCACTGCGGCGGGACACTGGGCACTGGCGATGGCTGCGAGTGCGGCGATGGCTGCAGCGATGGTAGCGACTGGCTTCATTGTTGGCGGTGATGTTCTGGCTTTGGAATAGTGGGAAGTATGGGGCCAAGAGGGTCCAGGGAGGGACATCACCTCCTATTTATACGCCATCTCCAGCCGTCTAGAACAGCGCACCACTGCAGCCCTTGTGTATGGCCTTGTTCCACATTGCGACGGTTCATGGCCCAGAAGGGCAATTCTTGGGCCACCACCACGCTGAGAGCGGCACAACAACCACGGGATGCGCCTCATTTGGCGAATGCGACCTAAATTGGTCTTCAGAGGTGGTCAATTACATGTTACATCGCTTTTTGGGGCTCTATTAACTGGGATTTGGTGGTGGCGGACAGTTGTTTTGATGTGGCTGTTGTTCCGCTGACACTCGAGCTTTTTGTGTGCGCCCCGAGTTGTGTGCATGCGAACAAGGCCCCCGGGGGAAACCCTGCTCCAAGAGGCAGATAAGTATAGCCTCCTACATCCGCTAGTGCAACAAGATATGTAAACAAAGCCCAGAGGGTCCCTATATATTATGAGCGCTAAGCCTCTTCCATTGCGTGCATTCTCACCAGAAGCACAGCGACAAGAACACATAAGGTTACAAGTCCTTCCAAACAGCCTTCTCCAATAGCTCTCCTTTCCTCTTCACCTGCTTAAAGAAGCCACAACTGATCATCTCTTCACATTTCTGTAAAAACAGAGCCAACGACAATCTATCCCATTTCTCATCCTGTGACATATCACTGTTGAAGAACTGATAGATGTACTTGAACCTCAATTCATCATCCAAGTATTTCTCAAAGATCTGCTCTGTATCATCCAAGATCAGATTGATATCAGTCATCACACGTTCACGGTCCAATGCGTTCTTGAAAGAGGAGTAGTAATCATAGATGTTCATGTGCAAGTTCGTCTCTCTGTATATCGTGAACATATCACAAAGAATTGGATTCATCATGTTGTTCAACCTGTCAACAACCTCGTGTCCTGTGTTTGAAATCCCGAAATATGCTTCATAGTTGATCAATGAGTCCTGGATGATGGTCCTCGTTGGTGGCGCTAAGTTATTGCTCACAACATCAACGTCATTAATTCTGAATAACTCATGGAACACAATCTTATCCGGTCCTGGGATGTTGTTCCTCAAGAATTCATCCATTGCAGATATGAACTTCTCTTGTTGCTTTCTGGTCTCGATCTTATAGTTCAAGATATCGGCAGCGTCCACTGGATGGTCTTCAATTATGGATTCCAAGATATCAACATCAACACGATCCCTGAGTTTAAAACTGAGTGTGTATAAAGCCTCATCTGATTCCGCCAAGCCTTCAACTTCTTGCATGATCTCCTTCATCTCTTTAGCGCCCACTGACTTCAATAATGACAAAAGCTCATTGACAAATTGGATTCGAACAAACTCATCCTTGTTTGACAACTTGTAATAGTACTCCAAAAAGTTTCTTGGGCCTTTGAAAGTTCTTGGCGAGAGCACTTTGGTAACCAATTTGAATACAGACTTGGCACGTTCGAGATAAGATCCGTAGAGTCTCTTTGCCTTCTGCAAGGCATCAAATAACGAGCCATCATGTTGTAATAGATTCAAGATCTTCTTCTTTGAAACGTTCTTTTCCATCATCACTTGGATGTATCTCTGGAATGATGGTAACATCCTCAGTGCTTGGAAATATGCCGAAGGGATTGATTCCTCTTCCATTTCCGGTAACAGTATCAATGGATTGTTGAAGAAGAATGTCATCTTGGCGTACTTCAACACTTTCAAAAACTCATCAATGTTCTTCACGGACATCTTGAACCGATCAAGCACGTATTTTGCCAAATCTTCACCAATTAAAAACTCCTCTCCCATTATGATCTCGGAAACAATCATATTGAGGATATTGTCAGTCTGTTCGATCTTCAAAGTGTGGAATTGTAATGATCTGGAAACTTCATGTGTCAACTTATTGCCAAAGCTTTGAACATTAGTACCAACGTTGAAGATCAACTTGAAGGGGATACGTTGTGCAAACGACTGAATCAGCTTCATCAATCTGTTTAACAATGTGACATTATACGAGTCGATATCCTCCAAGATCAAGATAACACGAAGGTCGGATGAAGTGATCGATTTCTTCTCGTTCAGCCAGTACTCCATACACCATTCATGTGCAACTTCCAAATCCCATGGGACTCTCTTATGATATGACAACTGTTCCTCGTCATCATCATCCGAATCATCAAAGTCATACTTCCGTTTGGTGCCCTTTGTTGGTCCATCTGATTGTGTTACACCTTGGACAACAGTCTTCAAAGCCTGTCTCATCGTGGTTGCCTCTTTGGAATTCAATGTGATGAGTTTGTAATTGGAATTTTGGGACAAGTGTGATCTCATTTGTGTTAGGAAAGTCGTCGTTGTTGCAATACTTGAGTTTGATAACAGTAACAACGTATCCACGATCTGTTCCAATGGTCTTTTGATTACTTGTTCAATCTCCAAAAGCGATTGTGCACTGATATCCTGTAGTATCTTTTGAACTTGACGATCATTTCGGCTGTTCATCTCTTGATACATGGCGTATCGCCGCTTGACGCATTCTTCGGGCTCTTGACCTTGCAGGAGCTGCAAGAATGGGGTATCCTTATCTAGTAATGGTATTCCTTCACCGTTAATGGGCGAGGGATCATGGGCGGCTTTTTGCTTCCTAGAACCTCGTCTTTCAATCACGTATGAAGTCTGTTCGATTGGCGGTTAGTATTTGCGGACACCGTAGCCCATTTTTTGATTTCGCATACCTGTTGAGACTGCAGATAAATATTTGTATTCATCTTCACTAGGGAATACTCTTCTTCTGCTTCAACGGGAAGAGTCTGGTGAACAGATACAGACCTGCTGAAGCCTGGTGAACTCTGGCGGAAATCGAACGCGCGCCCACTTTCGCGACGCGTCTAGTACTAGTCACTGTCGCATCACGTGACTTGAGGGGGGGGGGGGTGAGATGCAGTCACGTGATACTGGTGTTCCAAATTTGGGGCAGCCGTTGATCTGCGAGCAAACGACAAGCTCGAGACCCCACACCGAACAAGCCTTCGAAGGCCTGGGGGCACCGGCACCAAGAGATCTGGCTATTATGCGGGTGTTAGCGGCCTGTTGTTGTAGTAGTGCACGGAAGACTGAAGCCTAGCCCCAAACCAAAAGATAAGCAGCTCTTTGTGCTGGCAGTGTAATTGAGGAGCACAGGGTTGCAGCTTGTGCCTCGGTTAATCTGGAGCTCTAGCTCCAGGCGATGACGACGGCGATGGGCCCGGGAAAATTTGGCGGGGCGCCTCTTCGTACAATTCCCTCTTTATAACGCTGCGGACCTGCAAGCTGGACACCCACTCTGTACCAACGTTATCAACTAGTATCAGGAACACCAAGCAATGTCACACCTCCAATTCCCGGGCTACGACGCCTCCATGGCGCTCGAGGACATTATCCCAAGACTCCCGCTACCATTCAGCAAGACAGACCACTCTGTGGCTGTGCCTGGAACAGAGTCAAAGGAGTTCTCACCGGTGTTCAGAAACGCCGCTGTCCAAGGTGGTGAGCCTGTTTCCTTCCTCACGCCGAAGTTCTCCACTTTCTACGAGCTCTTTGAGGAGTCTGTGAAGAAACACGGCCAAAACAACTCCATTGGATACCGCAAGTTTGACACCAAGGAGAACAAGTTCGAGGACAACTACACTTGGGAGTCCTACAAGAAACTGGCTGAGAAGAGAAACGCTGCCGGTGCTGGATTCCTCCAACTTGTGGAGAAGTATGCACCAGATGCCAACCCAAGAGATTTCGTGTTGACCCTCTTCTCTGCCAACAAGCCAGAGTGGATCATTGCCGACTTGGCATGCCACGCGTACTCCATTGCCAATACTCCTCTCTATGATACCCTGGGACCACAATCTACTGAGTACATTCTGAAGCTCACAGAATCCCCATTGATTTTTCTCTCAAAGAACAAGATTGGCAAAGTGTTTGACGTGCATTCCTCATTCCTCAAGGTGATGGTTTCCATTGAGGACATTGAGGACTCTGACGCTGACTTGGTTCATCAAGCAGCTGAGAAGGGGATCCATCTCACTGATTTCAAGACATTGCTGTCCCTCGGTGCTGCCAGTCCTCGTGCACACATCGTTCCAACTCCAGAAACTCTCTACACCATCACTTTCACCTCTGGTACCACTGGTACTCCAAAGGGTGTGGAGTTGCGTCACTCACACATTGCAGCAGCGGCAACTTTCCTCTTCGCACACGTTACATTCCCAACTAGCCCTGTATCGCTTGTGTTCTTACCTCTTGCTCACGTTTACGAAAGATTCAAAATCGTTTATGAGTTGAGTGAAGGTGGTGCTATTGGATTCCCACATGATCCGGAGAACCCGCGTTCATTCATGGATGACATCAAGATCCTCAAACCAACACATATGTCTTCTGTGCCACGTCTTTACAACAGAATCGAATCTGGATTGAAGGATAAGATCAAGAATATGCCAGGTTTGAAAGGTGTTCTGGTCAGATTCGCAGTCAACTACAAGCTTACACATGACGATGATGCATTGTTACTCAAGTTCTTGCAGCCAATGGTGTTGGACAAGATCAAATCAGTTGTTGGATTTGATAACTTGGACTTCCTCATCTCTGGTGGATCTCCACTCGCTGGTGATTCCATCGTCTACTTGAGAAAAGTTTTGAACTGTGGATTCTATCAAGGTTATGGATCCTCTGAGACATTTGGTGGTATTGCAATCACGACAAAGCATGCAAAGGACACATCCAGAACCGGTGCCATTGGTGTCACTGTGGAGTTTAAGTTGAGAAACCTCCCAGATATGAACTACACATACTCTTTAAACAGATCAGGTGAGTTGCTCGTTAGAGGACCACAAATCTTTGACACATACTACAAGAACCCAGAAGCCACGAAATCTTCTGTTGATTCTGAAGGTTGGTTCTCCACTGGTGATATCGTGCAATTGGATGAAGGTGGACGTCTTGCCGTTGTCGACAGAGTTAAGAACTTTTTCAAACTTTCTCAAGGTGAATACATCGCTGCAGAAAAGATTGAGAATGCATACATGGCCAACAACCCTGTACTTTCACAAATCTTTGCATACGGTGACAGTTTCCAGGCTTACCTTGTGGGAATTGTTGGTATTGAGGAATCCGTTCTTTTGAGAATCGCCAAGGAGTCTTCAGAGTTTGGAACAAAGATCAACACACATGAAAAGCTCCTGATCCATCTCAATGACGCAAACTTCAGAAAGTTCGTATTGACACATTTGACAAAGAACATTTCTCACTGTGGGCTTGTTGGATTTGAGAAGATCAAGAATGTCCACCTTGCTGTGGAACCTTTCAAGGTTGATGAAGAGACAATCACACCAACTTTGAAGTTGAAGAGACCAAATGCTCAGAAGTTGTTCCAAAAACAGATTGACGAGATGTACAAGGAGGGACCAATCGTCTAAGAGATCTAACGTCATTTGACATTTAATCAAGCACCATGTTTGTTATACTTACCCCCTTCGACCTTTCTCTTTTTAATATAATGATCTTTTATGCTTGGTGTTTTCTACGTATAATGAGCTCTAAACATAAGAAACACGTAACGACATTAAGGACCATTCAGATGAGTAAAGAGTCTCAGTGCTTCACCTCAAAACTTTGGAACAATAAGAATGAGGAAAAAGCAAATCACAAAAGCTGCAATACATCCACCTGTGATGTATAAAAGTTGTAACCAACCAAGCTTCTCAATCTGTTTTTCTAAGTTGAAACTTGTCAAAGTCAACTTTGCACTTGTTGTCTCAAGACCCTTCTCCGCTGCCTCCACAACACTTTGTCCTTCATTGAGCTTCTGTTGGAACATCATTGCACCTTCTTTGATTCCAGAGATGTATTGCATCATGTTTTGTATGATATCCTCCTGTCTTGTCTCCTCTTCAGCCAACTGTTCATCAAACGTTGCATTGCTCTTCGAGATCACTTGCTGACTCTGCGTACGCCCAGCTAAAAGTCTCCTCCTCAGTTGGTTTACATTCTCTTGGTCCTCCTTGGATTCAAGCTCATTGATGGATTCGATGTCTTGATCAATGCCCTCTGTGCTGTGTAAATCCACGGACAAACGTCTCCGCATCTGTTTCTTCTCATCATCCACTGTCTTCTCCATCAGTAACACATTGGGCAGCCTCAGTTTTTCAATCATACCAACATATTCAGCTAGCGCATGGCGAAGTTCTGCACTAGACCTCTGCGGTAGTTGTAGAATGGCTTTGCGTATCTGGTGGCTTGTTGATTCGTGTTGTGAGCAGATCAACGTGTTGTAACAGGCGGTGGCGTCATCCGTTGGGTTTGTGACTTGGGTCTGAAGCAGTACTGTTTGCGCCCTGATGAAGTCTGGGGTCACCATGGCTATTCTTCTGAAGCTTCAAATTTGCAGAATGTCGCTGGTGTTCAAACGTGTCAAATGCCTCTTGAAGCCCTAGTCCTACTTCATACCTACGTTGCCCAGCTCAACAAACATGTTCGCGAAAGTTCGCGGCCGGCAAGGACCACTGCCACACAAATTTTTCGGTCACCTCTGCACCTTGGACAAGAACCACACACTGGGGATGTTAAAACAAAACACGGACTCTCACACAAACTTGTGGCATTCAAATACTCCCAAGTGACACAACTAAGCTCGAGAGCCCAGAGCAGACTTGAAAACTCGCCTTTTTCGCTAACCGCAACTGTATTCCCACTCGTTGTCGTTTGATAGTAGACTGGCGTACATACCTCAGTGTTTAGATCGCCACTCCATGGAGCTCATGGATGCATCCGGGATGAATACACATTTCAATGGTCACTCAAGAATCGTGAGAAGCAAAGAACCGAAGCATCCCGGTTGATTAGACAGCCATAGATAAATCTTCCTCCTGCCAGCACCGGTCGAATCCCTTGAAGTGATGATGTAATCAGAAATTCGCGGAGTAGCTCATGATCATGGATCCATCCTCTGTTTACATCGCCAGCAACTGCGACACCTCTGCCAGCGCAGAGCCAAATCAGCGGTTCAGGTCTCAGCAGCAAAGTTCCTGAGAAGAAACACACTTATTGATCTTATCGATGTCGCTGATGCAAATATCGGTCGATATCGACGAGGCGGATGCCGTTGTGCTTCAGGAATCGCTCAGCAAGTCCCGCACGTTGATCTCCCAGATATCACAGTCTCTCAACAAGATCAACGCATCCACCACACGCACGGGGAACCTCCTACAGCCCATTGTGGGGAGTCACAGGCAGCTAGCAATATTCAGGAAGAATGTGGATGACAGCTTGTTGGCCGTCTCGAATGTCCAGGGTATAGCCAGTGAAGCCGCCATATACGAGTCCAAATTGGGTGAGACCACGGATAACGTCAAGCAATACATCACCACGATACACAAGGCAGAAGAAGTGTTGGAAAAACTCCAGGAGAATGATGGTGGCGAGTATAAGGGAATTTCAGAGAACTTGGCCATGACGATCACCGACAGTGAGTTCAAATTACAAACACGATTCAGAGAGCTATTGAAACCTATATCCACACCATTCGATCCAATGATCTATATGAACGACAACAAACCATTCCCATATCTCGACGAGAGCAAGTCCAAAGATATAAGCCATATTATGGGATACTTTGCCGTCAGTGACAAGCCGATTGATCAGCTATACATTGACAACAGAGCAAGAGTGGTTAAGGACAGTCTTGCATTTTTAGCTCCATTCACACAACATATCAAGAAAAACGAGAAGGTTCCCTATGAAAAGGGCACAAATGGTATTGGCAACTACACTGAGGCATTGATCGGATTCATCTACAATGAACACTCGCTTCTACAGGATATCCTTGATGATGAAACTGCCATTCCGGATTACTTCACCAGTATAATCACTCCACAGATTGATGAGTTTTTAAAGATTGTGAAGGGAATTCTTGCAGCAATTCAGAGATCATTAGCCAATGATGGCCTTCTATCGTTTGAGCTCATTGACAATCTGGTAAAGCTACAAAAGGAGGTACGCCCAAAGATGAAAGAACCTCATCCGGGATTGCAACAAACACTTGATAATTGTCGTGCACTTGCACGTACATTATTCAAAGAGCTCCTTAATTTCACAGACCAAAGGGTTAAGTCACTAGCTTCCTTACCTCAGGACAATGGTGTTTCAGAGGCCACCGTTGATATCATGTCCAAGGCCAGAAAGTTCGCAGAGTATAAAGATGGCACTGTGAGTGTCATACTGGGTATGAAGGCAGGATCATGGATCCCACAACCGAAGCCGCAATGGTTGACCAAATTCTCCAGTGTGAGTCTTACGAATGCGGTTGATGAAAATAACGCCCTTGCATTGTTGTCCTCGTTCTTCCTTGATGTTATTGATGCATTGATTGTCAGTTTGGAGATTAAAGCCACACAGTTGATGAAGAAAAAACAACAAATTGGATACTTGCTCATCACCAATTTGACCCTCGTTGAACAGATCATATCAAGAAGTGAACTACGCAACATCATCGATTCCAATGGAGAATCACGTCTTGAAAAGTTGAAAAAACGTGCTTTGAACATGTTCTTAGCCGGGTGGAAACAAGCGGCTTCAAATCTATTGGATGTGAACATTGTTGGAAAGATGTCATCAAAGGATAGAGAGGCCATCAAAGAGAAATTCAGAAATTTCAACACGGAGTTTGACGAACTGGTGAAACATCACAGACAGCATAACATCACAGACCCATCGTTGAAGAAGTTATTGTCCAAGGAAATATCATTCATCATCCCACTGTATCACAGATTCCACGACAAGCACGTTGGTGGTGACTTCTCCAAACATACAGAAAAGTACATCAAGTATGACAAACGAAAATTTGATCAGATCATTGATTCTTTGTCCAAGTGATCTGCAGAATTTGAAGACTAACATTTGTGACGCTATTACACTTATGGAAGAATACTCAATAGATCACAAAACTAACGTCAATAAACAATATAAATGCAAATTATACAAGCAACCAATATAACAAAGTAGAACATAGGACACATATGCAAGAGTCAACGAAGGCAGTCATAATCCTGGACGGATAGCTGTGACCAGCTGTATGCAAGATTTCAACGAAATCATTGGGCAAGGAAGAAACGGAGACAAGGAGTATCATGTCTGAAGAATGAAAAATGCAATATTAAACCAAAGAAATCAGGAAACCAAGAACAGCTAAGAGTATAGGTGCTTTCGAAATGGATGCACCACCCTCAAAGACTGAAACTGTGCCTGGGGTGCCTGAATCTGGTTGACCAGGCGAGCCCGCTGGAGCCGTTGTGATCACTGGTGTCAATGTAGTCTCAGGTGAGACAGGCTCTGGGGCAATGTCGGAGTCTGGAGATGATGGAGATGATGGATATGATGGAGGAGTCAGTGTGGTATCAGGTGCCACAGGTTCTGGAGTCGTGTTGGTATCTGGAGATGATGGTGATGTTGTTGGTGATGTGGTGACATCAGATGCAGGAGAAGGTGTGCCAGCTGGTGGAAGGAGAGATTTGGCGTGGAAACACGGGATGTGCCATTGTCATTTCCGACACCCAGGCTTGGAAGTTTCAGATCAAGGTGTATTGCAGCGACCTTCTCGAGTGGAAGTAGCACCGTAGCAACGTGTAGCTGGGAGAACCACTTATAGAACTTTGTGAAGTCGAGCGATGGATCGGGCGGCCGTTTGGGTAGCGAAAGACCCACAAACACATGGCCGTTCTCAATCCTGCTCAGGGATCCAGTCAACGCCAGATTGAATAAGTGTTGGTACCCAGTAACGTTGTTCCGCTGGAACGGATTCACACCAATGCGTAACTGTTGACGACTGGTAAGTTCATCGCAGACAAGCTTATCGAGGCGGAGGTCCAACAGGTAGATGTTGTGCGGGGGAAGCGGGAATTGACACTGCTGGTACTCCATAATGGGGCCAAAGGCTGTGTACGGAAACACGGTGCGTTCCTCCTTGTGTTGCGCGGGCACGTGACAACTCATAAAATATGATCTGAGACAGGGTGGGCGGGGTGCTAGTGAGTTGTACAAATGGCGGGGCGAGTATGCAAACTAGTGGACGTTCTATTAAAACAAATTCATTATTAGGCGTGTAATTGCGTTGGGGTGTGACGAGTAGCACCCGATTCTCATCGCAAACAGCCGTGATCATTAACTGTATGAGCCATTAAAAGTCTGAGCCCTTGATTGGTGAAATCTCACCGCTCAACACCTTATCCAAGACACCGGCAGAGGCAGCAACAAGTCCCAAGAATGGCTTTGATGGGTCCAAGACCTTGGAAAGGTACTCTGGGTGGTACTGGGTACCGACGAAGAATGGGTGGCCTTCGAGCTCAAACATCTCCATTCTGTCACCAACCTCGTCTTTACCAACAAACTTAAGACCCTTGGCCTCAATCTTAGAGATGAGCTTTGGGTTGATCTCATATCTATGACGATGTCTCTCCATAATCGTGTCGTCACCACCGTACAACTTTCTCAAAACTGAGTTCTCGGTCTGGAAGATAGAGGCACGGAGACCCAATCTCATTGTACCACCAAGCTTCTCCTTGTCAATCTCAGGCATGTAAACCACGGTAGCCTCCTCGTCTGAAAGCTCTGGGACAAACTCAGCAGAGTTGGTGTGCTCAATACCAACAACAGATCTGACGAACTCAATAGTGGCGACCTGGAAACCGAGACAAACACCCAAGTACGGAATGTTGTTCTCTCTGGCCCATTTGGCAGCACTCATCATACCTTCAGTACCACGGGATCCGAAACCACCTGGAACCAAAATACCATCAGCACTGCACATGCTGTGCCATGCCTTGTGGAACTTCATCTTGTCAGATTCAGATGCCTCAGGCTCCAAATCGGAAGCCTCAACCCAGATAATCTCAAGACGACGACGACATCTCATTGAAGAGTGCTCCAAAGCCTTGATAACAGAGGTGTATGCATCTTTCAAGTGTGTGTACTTACCAACGAGGGCAATCTTAACGGTATCGAACGATCTGTCGTGACTGGTGGTCAAAGCCTTCCATCTGTTGAGCAAGTCAGCACCAACAGCCTTGGACTCCTCAGTGACCTTGATGTCTGCCAACTGAAGTCTGTTCTCGAGGTACTTGATCATCTTCTGCTCCAAAAGCAACAATGGAACGTGGTAAGTAGAGTTCAAGTCATGAACAGCAATGACTTGGTTTGGTCCGACGTGACAGAACATAGAAATCTTCTCGATGGTTGGACTTTCCAACTTGTCCGAACAACGACAAGCAATGACATCTGGGGTCAAACCAAGGGATCTGAGGTCCTTGATGGCGGCCTGTGTTGGTTTGGTCTTCTGCTCACCATGGATAACAGGAACCAAAGAAACGTGGATCAAGGAAAAGTTCTCGTGACCAACTCTGAACTGGAACTGTCTAAGAGCTTCAACAAATGGAGCAGACTCGATGTCACCAACTGTACCACCAAGCTCCACGATACAAACGTCTGGCTCAAGACCAGAATCATCAACTGGGATTTTAGCAACTCTCTCAATCCAGTCCTGGATGGCGTTGGTAACGTGTGGGACAACCTGAACGGTCTTACCCAAGTAGTCACCCTTTCTCTCTCTCTCAATGACCTGTGAGTAGATCTTACCAGTGGTGATGTTGTGGTCTCTAGTCAAAGTGATGTTCAAGTAACGCTCGTAGTTACCCAAGTCCAAGTCGGACTCACCACCATCGTTCAAGACGAAAACCTCACCGTGCTCCAATGGGGACATAGTACCAGCATCGATGTTCATGTACGGGTCAATCTTGATAGAAGTGACTCTCAAACCAAGAGTCTTGAGCAAAAGACCAGTGGAAGAGGCAAGCACACCCTTACCAATACCGGAGATAACACCTACATCGTTGTTAGTGATCCATTCAAGCACAAGATAATAAATCACTATGACACACCCGTGACTTTTTGCCACTTCTTTTGTTTCGTGTCAAGCGACGCGTCAGGGAAAACTCGACTTACCACCAGAGACGACAACGTATTTCATTCTTGAGGCTTGAAAAGAGTGGATATGGGACTAAGATGCCACCTGCTATTGGAAAACACGGAATAGAGAACTTTGGGTCCCTTGTGAATGCCAAACGCAACGGGGGGTCTTTCCTAAAACAGAGGAGGGTCGGAGATGGTATCTGAATTCTTAAAATTTTTTTTGAGATCCGCGAAGGGCGTGCGCGTACCGTGTGCGAGTGGAAGAATGGAAGGGAGATCACGTGACTGGGCACGAATATAGTCAACTTGTCCTACGGTATTTAGGGTAGTTCATTCCAAGATCGTGATATTGACGACATTAGGCTTCTTGGGCATAGATGCTGCCACATAGTTCAAGGATGTCACGCAGCTCCTCGTCAGCTGCCCAGTCCAGGCCTTGTTCAACAACAATCGACTCTATTTCATCTGCATACCTCTGTGACTTCACTCTAGATGTCTCGTATTCAGTAGTCAAGGACTGAAGCAGCTGTATCTCATCACCTGTGTAAGCTTCCTTTCGTGAACTTGCTGAGACTTGCTGTGTTAGATTCTGTGCAAGTTGCAGTAGCTCTCGATTGTCTTCACGTAGTTGTGATAACCGTGTCTGTCTATGATCCAGTGTATTTTGCAGACTTATCAATTCCAATGACATATCATCTCTCTTCTGCAACATCTGAGCAAGGGTTCTATTTTTGGCTGGTGTTAGTTGACTGATATTGGTAAAGGGTTCTCAAAGCACTTACCTTTCTGTGGTTGACAGGCCCTCTACCTGATGAATTGATCTCAACAAAGGTTGTGTGGATATACCACTGATAATCTGTTAGTAGCTGCTCAGAGAAATGTGATCACTATGACACGTACCTTTCCACTATAAGTGTCCTGATCTTTTGAATGTGTTTGAGGTACTCAAGCTTGTTAAGGTCCCCCAATACATCGCCTTCAGCGGTGTAGTCGTGTACCAGCGAAAGTTCTTCCAACAGCGTGTCGTAATCTGGATTCGGTACGGAGTTCTCATGTGCCATCACTCGGTCCACAATGTCCACTAAGTCACGGTATGTTTTGGCGTACTCGTACTCCAGAGAGATGTCCTCTGTTGTGTCGCGTAAACTCATTGGAGACAACTCAGCAATGGGCACCGCGTACTTCTCTGGGTTTACTGCTGCTGGAACAAACTTCACAAAGTTACTGATACTCCTCCGGAGATTCTGGATATCCATTTCCAAGTAGGGGTTTTCGGATGTCTGTGCGACTGTCTCAGTATTGTTTGTCCTTGATTGTGTTGTGGTTGGCGAAGTCTGGAAGAGTCGCGTTTGTCTTTTGAAGAAGGAACTAGGAACAAGGAACCCTCCAGAAAGTTGCAACGAACACTAACACCTGCACACTATAATTCCAGCCACAACTCAGCAGCCATTCACCATAAGAAGTCATGTCGTTCGAGTTTCCAAGGATATACAACTTTCCGCCTTTCTTCACAAAGCAGCCGAACGAGCAAACGTGGGCTGCTCAACGTTCACAATGGGTCGCCCTCATCATTTCCTACTGCTCCCACAACAGAGTCTGGGTCCTCAACAGGAGAGGAGAAGCGCTTTCGAAGGGAGATGTGGAGGATCTAGGTGATGGAGTTCAAATCTCAGAAGAAACGACGGGCTCGCAGACTGAACTCTTCGAAAACAAGAACATTAATCGAGGACTTGATGCAGCCACCGTCAACGTCATATTCAAGGAGATGGTTGCAGAAGGAGACGCAGAGCTGGTGAACAAGAAGGACGAATCACAAATATATGTGTACTGGAACAAACCTGAGGACTGGGCAGCCAAGATACTCGAATGGGTTGAGGCCACAGGACAAAGTGGTGTTGTTTTAACGCTGTACGAGATCGCACATGGCGACATGAGTATGAGACAAGAATTCCATGGGATACACCCACATATACTACAAACGGCCCTACAGGTACTTGTGAAACGTGGAAGGGCACAGATGATGAAGGATGAGGACGGTGTGATTGCTGGTGTAAAGATCCAATAATGAATATGATTGGAATTACTGACAAGTTTGCATCTTATAATTCATGAAACGTTATGATTACCCATACCAGGGACCAGGGATGGTGCTTTGTATATACATTTATTTGCGACTCAACCCGGACTCTTAAAGTTTGAATACTCTGTTGTTGACAACATCCCAGTTGGTGGAATCGAGCACCTTGGCGACGTACTCGCTTCTTCCCTTGACACCATAGTCAACAAGGTATGAATGATCCCACAAACTCACACCGAGCAATGGAACAGTGTAGTCCTTGACACCGTCGGCAAGGTCCTTCTTCATCAAAGAAAGCTCCTCATAATCATCTTTGGCAATTGGCCCATTCAAATCGATGGCATGGTTTCCGGAGAAGTGATATGGAGTACCAGAGTTGTTAAGAGCAATGATTTCGAGCTTTTTGGATTCGTTTTCAACGAGGAAAACCCATCCCTGTCCAAGAATACCTTCACTCTGGGCAACAAGTTCCTCTTTGAGCCCTTGTAATGAGCCAAATCTGGCGTTAATTCTCTCTTCGAGAGCTCTTGATGGTGCGGTGGTATTGGCACCTGGGCTCACCAATTGCTGGAAGAAGAAATGGTTGTTGTGTGCTTGGGACGCCACATTGAAAAGAGCTTGCTTTGTCTGGTCCTTCGAGTGGATCTGTGCAATATAGAATGGGAAACGTGTCTCGTCAGCGGTTCCACTTGTAAGTTGTGTCAGGCGTGTTGTGAGGAAGGTGTGGTAGTCGTTCCAGGCCGTCTGGAAGCCCCTTTGTGAGTAGAGACCCTCCAAATTTGTGGTGGCCAGTCTTGGTACAGTATGTAGCAGCCTTCTTGAAACGAAAGACATCCTTTTTCCTGTTAATTCTGTGGTTTGTGGAGGTTATTGTGGAGGATCATCGACGTTGGAAGTGAAAAATTAAAACGGCGAACAATTTTGAGAAGGGCCACGAAAACGGTAGCGGGCCACACGGAGATGCCTACGAGGCACTTGGGCCGTTCCAACTACCAGTACTGCTGCTGTCCGCTATTTTGTTTCTAAAAGTGTATCAAGGTTGGCTCATTTCGAAAAAAATGTATTGCCGGTCCATGGAGCTTGGGCTGAATATCATATATGGATGGTGGATAGTTATGTACAGCGCAATGTTGGAACCCACTTGACTAGTGGCTCCCTTCTCATTCCCCAAAGTCGATCAGACCTCCCCTGTTGGAGTGTCTTGAGAAATAGTCGAAATCAATGGACACAGCATTCGCGAGGAGGACTGCTCTTTGGTCAAGTGTAAGCGGGCCTCCGACCTGTGGGTAGTAGTCTTGCATCCCTGCGAATGATGCTGGGTCCATACGAACAATGTACACACCTGTATCAGTGAAGAGCTCTCTTCCCAAACCGACCCAGTTTCTATCCACTCCTCCAATAACAACACCGGCGTCATCTCTCACTGGGAAGTCAAAACTCAAGAATGGTGCGTCAATCTCACCGAACTGGTCAAAGTCCTTAGGAGAGTCAGCCTTGAACAGGTTATATCTTCTTCTCCATGGGTGCCAACTTTGAACACTCTCACCAATGATTCCCTCTTCTTCGTTCTGAAACCCTGGAAGTATCGTCTTAATATGGGAATTGATAAAACTGAATGGTCTTCTGATAGTAAGAAGGTGCTCGCCATCATTGTCAAACACGTCAACAAGGAAGGGTCTGTGCAGTCTGTATACCTGGCGCATCATGATCTTGAAGAAGCCAAGTTCACGTTCATACATGAACCCCAGTCTGTTGCCGTTGGCATCCATTATCACATACTTGTTGGCCTGCTCAAATCCAAGAAAGACATTCATCATCTCCATCTGACGTTCGATGACCAGTGTTGGCTCTCTGAGAATCCGGTAAATCCCATCCTGTTCTGTGATGACACCTCCAGGATTTGGAACATTCCCCGTGTTCGGATAAGTAAAGACACTGTTGGTGGCTCTCGGTGTTTGTTGGTATTCAAACTCCTGCTGTGCCTGTGTGAACCTGCGTGGTCGCTGTGGTGGTTGTTCCCTTGTGGAGTAACGGGGGAGTGGCGAGTAGAACCTCTTCGCAGTAGTGCCGAGGAGTGCACAAGAGGCGTTGCATTTCAGGCCATTGAGTGTTGGGTGAATGAAGATTTGCCTGATCATT
Source organism: Petasospora maesae (assembly GCA_030563305.1). NCBI lineage: Eukaryota > Fungi > Ascomycota > Saccharomycetes > Phaffomycetales > Wickerhamomycetaceae > Petasospora > Petasospora maesae. The sequence continues at coordinate 18,748 of JAKUBT010000086.1, forward strand.
ATGCTTTGGTCTGTCTTCCGGGATTTGATTCCGTATGTTGTTGCTGTATCTGGTGCACGTCGTTAACTGGGAGGCGGCTACTCCAGTGCAGATTCCAAAAGGTCGAGATTGAGCGGCGGCGGTTGCATGGTCACGTGCTTTCGCGCTTTATGATTATCATCATCATGTCCTCATGTCAAAGTACCGCTAGTACAATTACGTCTAAGTCAGATTTAATTACACTTTAACCTTCATTTTCTTGATTCCTGCTCTTTGCTCGATAAGTACTAGAGCAGCATTGATCATTTCTGCGCGCTGTGACTCCGCCAGCCTTATTGTTTAAAAGCACTGAAATCCATGTTCTTCAGCCTGTTTCCCATTATCTTGGTATACCCCTTCATATTTGCCTGTTTGATCGACTCATTCCATTGCTCATCTGTACTGTTCTTGGCGTAAAGCTTGATCACCTCATGGACAAGGCCGATATGATCTTTTCTTCTCATCTCGTTCTCGGCCTTCCAGGTGTCTCTCTTCTTCTGCTCCATTGTTAATGAGCTATCATCTCCAATCAACTTGTACACCTCCCGTCTATCCTTGACAATTGCCAGAACGGAAAACCTAAGCTCTCCACCATATGACGCAATTCTTTCGGTAAGTATCTGGGGTACCTTCTCCATGAACTCCTCGTCGTCTTCGCATGTGTCGTGAACAATTGGGAATTGTTTCAGACCATCAAGCTCGTACAATAATCCGTCCTTACGAACAAATCCAACGAAATGGTATAGATCACTGTCTTCAGTTGGTGGCTTTGGCTTTTGAGATTCGTCCACAAACATGTTTGGAGAAGAAAAGGAGTTGTGTACCAATCTGATATCGTCTGAGTTCGATATTGTCTCTCCCTTCATGTCTGGGTCAAAAGATGATACGAACTCCTTGAAGTCCCCAATAACTGGTCCCAAGTCAACATCATCACGATTCAGTAGCACGTTGAGAACAGCTTGTGTGGCGCATGCGTTTTGGATTCTTTGGTGCGCAAAGAACACATCCTCCGCATCTTCGTTGTAGTCCCCAGCTTGGAGTTGGGACGACTGATCAGTGTACTTGAACAGAAAGATGACACCATACACTGGTGCGAGAGGAAGAAGGCATCCTGGTTCAAGCGAGTACAGCTCCTCAAATTGAATGCCCTTTATCTGTAGTCTTTCAACTAGCTCAGTGAAGACACCCTGCAGAACATAGTTAGAACTTCAGTTCGGCGTACAAATCAATAAGCACAACTCACTGGGTCCGAATCAATAGTATTCCACCCTCCAGAAGACATATTGGAAGACTGTTTTGCTTGCGTATTGCTTTTGCTTCATTACCAAAGAAGTTGAACAGCGAAGTCCACGCACAGATCTGAGCGGCGAAACTCGGCCGGCCCCACTAACCAGTCACGTGAGTCGATCGTGAAGACAAATCGCAACACCAAAATTTGTAAACAAAACAAACGCGTGGGCGCTTGACGTGTCACTCACCAGCGCAGTTCCAGTCCACAGAAACACAGCTTTACACGGTGTCTTGTCTCCTCTGTCGCACACGAGCTCTTCCCTCTCTCCTCTGTGCCACACCTGTGCGTCCGTCCGCCGCTCGCCTACACAGAATGCCACCGCCGCTGCAGGAGGCCAACTTGAACACCATGAGCACCCCGCCAAAGAAGAAGAAAAACGCCACCGAGGTCTACCAGAAGCTCTCCCAGCTCGAGCATATTCTCAAAAGACCAGACACATACATTGGCTCCACCGAGCCGCTTGAACAGAAGCTATGGGTCTACTCCGAAGAGGAGAAAGGGATGGTTGAGAAAGATGTCAAGATCGTTCCTGGTCTCTTCAAGATCTTTGATGAGATCCTCGTCAACGCTGCCGATAACAAGATCCGTGACCCTTCAATGAAGCGTATCGAAGTCACTATTGATCTTGAGAACAATGTCATCTCTGTCAAGAACGATGGAAAGGGTATCCCAGTTGAACACCACGACAAGGAGAACATGTGGATTCCAGAGTTGATTTTTGGTAACCTCTTGACTTCTTCCAACTACGATGATGATGAGAAGAAAGTCACTGGTGGTAGAAACGGTTATGGATCCAAGTTGTGTAACATTTTCTCCACTCAGTTCAGTGTCGAAACTGTCGACTTGAAGGCTAAGAAGCATTATCAACAGACATGGAGGGATAACATGGGCAAAGTTGGTAAACCATCCATCACTGCTGCAAAGGTGAAGACCGAATTCACCAAGATCACATTCCAACCTGATCTGGCTAAGTTCCACATGGAGAAGCTTGATGATGATATCTTGGGTGTTCTTCGTCGTCGTGTCTACGATCTGGCAGGAACAGTTAGGGACGTCAGTGTTTTCCTCAATGGTGAGAAGATTCCTATCAAGACATTCAAGGGCTACGTGGAGATGTTTATCAAATCCATGAACAACAGAAGACTTGCTGAGCAAGGTGTGACCGATACTGCCAATGAGCCTAAGCCAACAGTCATTTACAAGAAGATTGAAGATCCAAAATCCAAAGGCCGTTGGGAGATTGCATTCGGTATCTCGGAGACACAGTTCTCTCATATTTCCTTCGTGAACTCCATCGCAACAACTTCAGGTGGTACCCATGTGACTCACATTGCTGATCAAATTGTGGACAAGATTGGAGAACTTTTGAAGAAGAAGCACAAGAACACACCAGTGAAGCCATTCCAAATCAGAAACAACATGTTTATTTTCGTGAACTGTCTTATCGAGAACCCAGCCTTCACATCCCAGACCAAGGAGCAACTCAGTACTAGAAGACCACAGTTTGGTTCTGAGTGTAAGGTTCCAGATGATTTCATCAACCAGGTTATGAAGACAGAGTTCATTGAGAAAATCATGGACGTTGCACAGGCAAACGTGGACAAAGCACTCAAGAAGACAGATGGTAACAGAAAGTCAAGAATCACCAACCTTCCAAAACTTCACGATGCTAACATGGCAGGTACTAAAGATGGCCATCTGTGTACATTGATCCTTACAGAAGGTGACTCCGCTTTGGCATTGGCTGTCGCTGGTCTAGCTGTTGTTGGAAGAGACTACTATGGCTGTTTCCCACTTCGTGGTAAGCCTTTGAATGTTAGAGAGGCTTCTCACACACAAATCTCTAACAACGCCGAGATCAATGCTTTGAAACAGATTATTGGATTGCAGCACAAGAAGAAGTATGAAGACACAAAGTCATTGAGATACGGCCGTATCATGCTCATGACGGATCAGGATACTGATGGTTCTCATATTAAAGGCTTGTTGATTAACTTCATTGAAAGTCAATGGCCAGAGCTTCTGAAAATTCCGGGCTTCCTTTTGGAGTTCATCACTCCTATTGTCAAAGTGAACATTACGAAGCCTAAGAAGGACTCAATTGCTTTCTACAGTATGCACCAGTACGAGGAGTGGGTTGAGAAGGAAAGTCACAAGTTCACTTGGTCCCACAAGTACTACAAGGGTTTGGGTACATCCACCCAAGAGGAAGGTCGTGAGTATTTCTCTGACTTGGTCCAACACATGAAGACGTTCGAATCACTGAAGGACGAGGATAAACAGTCGATTGATTTGGCATTTGCTAAGAACAGGGCTGACGACAGAAAGGAGTGGATTGGTACTTTTGTTGAAGACGGTAATGTTGATCGTTATGAGCAAGAGACGGTTGGAATCACTCAGTTCATCAACTACGATCTTCGTTTGCATTCCATCTATGACTTGAAGAGATCTGTTCCAAGTGTTCTGGATGGTTTGAAGCCAGGTCAAAGAAAGATCATGTTTGGTTGTTTGAAGAGAAACTTGAAAAATGAGATCAAGGTTGCCCAACTAGCTGGTTACATCTCTGAGAAAACAGCATACCATCATGGTGAACAGTCATTGGTTCAGACTATCATTGGTCTGGCACAGGACTTTGTTGGAGCCAATAACTTGAACCTACTCCTTCCAAATGGTGCTTTTGGTACGAGATTGCTTGGTGGTAAAGATGCATCCGCACCACGTTACATTTTCACTGCTCTGAGTCCTCTCACATCCAACATCCTTCACAAAGATGATTCTGCTCTTCTCACCTACAACGAAGACGATGGACAGCTTGTTGAACCTATCTCATATATTCCAACTCTTCCGATGGTGTTGGTCAACGGAGCTGAGGGAATTGGTACTGGTTACTCCACTATGGTTCCACAGTATAATCCTGAGGATCTGATTTCCAACCTCCGCTCTTTGATGAATGGTGAGGAAATGGATAAGATCCAGCCATGGTTCAAGGGATGGGATGGTCAAGTGCAAAAGGTTGGACCTGGAAAGTACAAGATGTTTGGTAAGATTGAACAGCTTGACAGAAACACACTGGCCATCACTGAGCTCCCACCAAAGATGTGGATTGCCAACATGAAGGAATTCTTACTTCAAGGTATTGCTGGTACAGATAAGTTGAAGCCGTGGATCAAAGACTTCGAAGAAAAGCACGGCTTGGGTATCAGATTTATCGTCACACTCAGTGACGAGGAAATGAGAAAGGCAAAGGCCGTTGGTCTCTACGAAAAGTTCAAACTCTCTCAGGTTGTGAACTTGACGAACATGGTTCTCTTTGACGCTCAGAACCGTATCAAGAAGTACGAGGCTGTGCACGAGATCATTAAGGACTTCTATTATGTGAGACTTGAGTTCTACCAAAAGAGAAAGGATCACTTGGCCAAGCAGTTGGAGAATGAGCTCGCAAAACTGAGCTCTCAGGCTCGTTTCTTGAAACTTGTCATCGACGGTACTGTCAAAATCAGCAACAAGAAGAGGGCGTTGTTGATCGAGGAGTTGGAGAGTCTCAACTTCCCAAAGTTCGATAAGAAGGGCAACCCAGTCTACTCCAAAACTGACCTTGAAGACATCACAAGGGAGGAAATTATGCTAGACGAAGATAGTGAAAGTGAAGTTGAGGATGATGCTGATACCAATGTCCATGCTAGAGACTCCGTTTTCTCAAGCTTCGACTATCTCTTGGGAATGCCAATTTGGTCTTTGACGAAAGAGAGATATGAGAAGATTCTTCAACAGAAGGCGGGTAAAGAAGAAGAACTCACTCAACTTCTCAAATTGTCAGCAAAGGACATCTGGAACAACGACTTGGATGACTTTTTGGTGGCTTGGAAGAAGTTCCTTGCTGATGATGAGATCAAGAGAACGACCTTGATCACAGGGAAGAAGAAGAAGTCCAGCAAATCCAAGAAGAGAGATGCTGACGATGACTGGATGAATGGTCCAAAGAAGAAAGCCAAGAAGTCGAAGAAGGATGAAGATAAATGGGATTCTGTCTCTGGAACACTGGTCCCAATTCCTGATTTTGTTCCACCGACAACGAGGGTGAAGAAAGAGTCAACGCCGTCTGTGAAAAAGGAGTCAACACCATCCACAGGAGAGAGCTCTGTTGTGAAATCTGAAGAATCTGTTGAGCCTGAATCAAAGGCTTCTGCGAAGGAAACGCTTAAGAATGAAGTCAAGAAGGAAGAGAAGAAGGAACCAAAGTTCACAAGTATGTTTGGAAAATCAGGCTTCTTTGGTACTCCGGAAAAAAAGGATATATGGTCTTTAGACACGGATGGGGGTGATATGCCTTCAAAAAAGTCAGATCACGATGCAGTTTCTACCAAGTCGAAGACTACAATCGATCCTGTTGAAAATGAGGATGTGGAGATGATCGAGTTAAGTGATGATGATTCAGATATTGAACCGGTTCCAGCTCCAAAGAAGTACACCAAGAAAGTCACGTCAAAACCAAAGACAACGACTAAGGCCCCTGCAAAGAAGGCTGCTGCTAAGCCAAAGGCGACTAAGAAGAAGAAGGACGAAGATTTCGAGGACGATCTCAGTATTCAGATGGTGGATAATCCGCCAGCAAGAGCAAGACCAGGGAGATCAAGACCAGCTAAGAGTTATGCTATCGTTGATTCCGACGATTCAGAGGATGCTGGCGATGATGGCGACGATGGTGATTTCGAATCGGAGTAAAAATACTTCGAACCTGATTTCATATGAACTAATGCTATAGATTTAGGATACCTGGCCGTAGTACAAACAGACTCCAAACTGATCTCATGTGATCATGTTATGTGGCTGCACATTTGCTGTACTGATCGGTGCTACGTTTGACGATTGGGATCAAATAAACTAAGTGCACGCACATGTTTCTTCAATTTCTAAATGAACTGCCCGTTATCCAGCTCGCTGTATCATCTTTTGAATAAGAGATTCATCAAAGAACTGGAAGGTGCTTCTTTTGTCTCAGCACTTGGTGTGCTTATCTTAGTTTCCGCTGAGGCTTTGATGGAATCAGGCGCTGGCTTGTGTAACAAAGAAAGTAAGTCTGGAGCAGCAGCACCAGATGAGTGTGATGGGGGTGACGATGGAATTTCTGGTTGCGGTTGTTTCTTGTTGAGCAGCGCCAATAATGAACTTTCTGGCGAAGGGGTCGGAAGTGGTTGCGGTGGCTCTTTGTGAAGCAAACTCAGCAGGTCCGCACTTGGATCAATCGATGCTTTGGATGGCGGTGGACTCTGGATGGTTGCTGGGTCATGTTGAACATACCCGAGAAGTTCATGCTGAACATTTGAAGGTTGGCTTGAATTACTTCTGTTTCCATTCAAAAGTCCCATGAGTTCAGCACTGGCAGCGTTATTGATTGGTGTGGCTGCCTTTGGGGTTGGGCTTTCACGATGTAACATGTTCAAAATCTCTGTTCCAGCATCCGTGTGTCTTGCTGGACTTGGTGCTGATGTATTCTTACCAAGTAATTCAGCAGATAGCACGTTGGGTGACGAGACATGGCTGTATGATGAGTTTCCTTGTTTGGACTCGAGCTGATCAATCGTAATAGGCTTGGAAGTGGCGATGGGCGTCGCGTCATCTGTTCTGTCAACAATGGCGTCGCTCTGTGGTGAATCGTACCCTTCTTCCAGGTCATCAGAAGCAATATCATTATCGTCATAATCATCGTTATCATCGTCATCATCATCATTATCGTCATTATCTTCTTCTTCATCCTCGTCTTCGTCTGAGAACTCAATAGTAGAGACACTCTTTGTCTCGTGATGTGACTCAGGACCATTACCGGTCGTGTCCTCAGTTGCAGCGGAGTCTGCTGAGCTGATCAGATCATCCAAAGTCTCACCTCTCTTCAAAAGTTTCATTTTTCTTGGGGGTTCTCTGAACTGTTGTGTTGGCTGAGGGAGATCAAACGCTTCAGGACCTTCCTCTTTGATGAACTGGTGATCATCATGACTGTCTTCAAATTGGTCAAAGTCTTCGTCGCTGTCAGAGCCAGCTTCATCAATGTAGTCAGCGTTTTCATGAGTTGAGTCGTCATCATCTTTCAGGTCATCAAACTCTTCCTCGGAGTTTTCAAACTCGTCAAACTCCTCCTCACTGAAATCTTCAAATTTCTCACCATCCTGAGCGGCATTGATTTGACTCTGTCTGATCAAGTCCAACAACTCTTTGGATGCCTTTGGTTTGGACTTGCCAGCGTTCTCTGATGATGTGAGGGATGTGTCTTTTAGTTTCGAGTGGGCCTTCAGACCAGATGGAGTGGAGAGTTGTGATGCAGTATCAGCCTTCTCGTCATCAGTACCATCTTCGGCACTCTTACGAGGAGACTTTTTGAGCAGCTTCTTCTTTGGTTCAGGTTCCTTGGTTTGAGGTTTCACCTTCAAGAGGTTTAGTAGATCTTGTGATGGGTTGGTGGAGATATCACTGGATTGTGAGGTGGTGTCGTCCTTCTGGCTCTCAGTCTCCTCCGTTTGATCTTCAATTGGTTGCTTACGAAGAAGGGCTAGAAGACCGTTTTTGTAGATGTCACTGCTCGACCTGTCAGCCTTATCATTTTTGAGCAATAGCTTTTTCGGTGTCGGTTTTTCATCCAGTGTTCCCAGAAGTTGAGATGAGAAACCTTTAGAGCTGTCTCTCTTGTTCAGGATGCTCAGTAGCTCTTTCTTCTCGGAGTCATTCTTCACGGCAAACTTTGGTCTTTGGAGTTGCTCGATAGATGGAGCGGGTTGGAACTGTGGCATTGGTCTTGGTTGCATAGGTGGAGGCATCATCTGTGGGTTGAAAGGAAGCCCACCAGGCATAGCCATCATTGGACCAAACGGCGAGAAGAATCCAAGCTGATGTGGATGGGCTGGTGGCATTGGCAAATGTGGCATTGAGTACATAAGCTGTGGTGGGATCATCAATGGTTGTGGAACCTGAGTTGGGTTTAGTGTGTGTTGTTGTTGCTGTTTGATAGCTGCAGTTCTTAGGAAGTCCAAAATCTCTCTTCCTGGATCCTGAGCAGCAACAGGAGATGGAGTTTGATCAACCAATCCCAGTAAGTTCTTGAGCTCTGCCTCTGCCTCCAGCATAAGTTTGTCCTTGTCGAACTCACCTTTGCTTTTCTGTACAAACAGAGTCAATGGATGGATCATAGCTGAAACAAGGAAATACTTCCCCGGTGACGCCTTGACTTTCTTAGCCAAACTCTTGAAGCCACACCATTGAATGGCATTGATTTCATTTCTTGCAGTTGGTATGAACTCCACGTCTTCTGGGATGTCCTTACAGAGGAAAATCTTATAATTCTTACCTCTAATTGTTCTCTCAATGAATTCGTCCTCCTTGATGTAGGAGCTGATGTCAAAGCCAATCTCTTCTTTGACTTCACGAATGGCACAAGTAACGTCCTCTTCGTCCTTGGAGATTTTGCCTCTTGGAAATGACCATGATGCAGATTCGACACCTTGGACAAGAAGCAGCTTGTTGAGTTGAGAATTGAAAAGAGCTGCACCTCTAACTGGGATGGCCTGCTTGTAGTTCGAAAACTTTTTGAGGCCTTCTTCTGCGTCCATCCCTGGCCAGATCATTGGAAACAATTCAAGAAATTTCTTGGAAAATGCCTTCATCTTCAACATAGGTAACGACGGGTTCTGTTGGCGAATGAAATCCAGGTAGAACCAGTGTGCCTCTTCGAGGGCGAAGAAGACTCGCTGTTCTCAAGTTAGTAATTGATCTCGTGGTTTGTGGGCACAGTAACGCCAAGGTCATGGCCCTAGAGTAGGTGGATATGACTTACCGCCTCGTCTGTGAATGCCTCTGGGGTCAATGTGAATATGAAGCGGACAAGTAGGTCCTCCAACGCCCTGTCCAGCGGCTGTTGGTAGAAGCCATCGTGCAATTGGATTGACATGTGTGGCGCTGCGTGGTGGTGGGCTCGTGGTCGGGACAGCGGCTGTTCTGTGCTGGTGATGTCGTGTGCGTGAAGCGCTGTGTTTAATGTGTGTTCTGGTGCCTGTCCTGGTGCCTGTTGCCGCTGAACTTCGAAGACTCAACTCGCCAGCCATTTTTGGTGTTGAGCAAAGAGCGCAGCTGTGTGGCCCGTAGCCAATTCGCGACTTTTGTACATCCGTACCCCGCGAGTCGGGGGGGGGGGGGGGGGGGGGGGGGGGGGGGGGGGGGGGGGGGGGGGGGGGGGG
>JAKUBT010000087.1:0-28215 GCA_030563305.1 Petasospora maesae
CCCCCTCTCACCAGCCCGCCCACCAAAAAAGGAGGGGAGAAAGCGGCCTGGTGTGTCAATTGAAAGGGAGGTCATGGCGGGTATCACGCGTAGATATCCAGTGAGCTCAGCCCATAATTTTCCCACCCAGAACCGTGGGCAGTGGGGTTCCCTAGAGCCGTGTTGCTGGTGCGTTTGGAGCTGGTGCTGCATAGCAAATTTCGTGGTGTCCGGATGTCGCCGCACGGTACGCGCCACACCTCATCGCTGCTGAGAATTGTGACAGGCGCCGCGAATTGAAGGGATCGCAAAAAAAGAAACGTTCGGAGCCGTTTAAACTTTGCGTTTGGCACTTTCTTTTGCGCCTCAAGCGTTAGCGTTAGCGTTTGAACTTTGGCTGTCTGGCTCTGGGTTGCAAGCTCTTTGGTTCCACAGTTGATCTGGGTGGGGGCTCTACCACAGATTGTCAATTGGGTGTGCCCTGTGGATATCGCCATGCATGCAAACCGTGAACACTAGTAGTATCTGGGGGGCGGATCTGGCTCCTACGTACGGTTTCGGTACCTGCTGCCAGATGGTGGGTGCGCCGTGGTTGTTTGCAAACAATCAACCTGGCCTGATCACCGGACCCCTGATTCGAATCCTGATTGGGACGCTGGCGGGCAGCCTATGAGCTTCTTTCTGGAAGCTGCCATACCTTCGATCAACTTCGACGTTGAACACTTGATCTCTTGATCTCTTGTCCTCTTGACCTCTTGGAGGATGTGCTCTTGGCTCCATGGTTCATGCCGCGCAACCACCTCGTAGCTTCATGATATCTTCACAAGCAGCACCTGCTGCTCTAGATCATTGGTGATAGGATAACAGCATTATATGCTCAAGGTCTTTCACGACTATAGACCGACCATCAACTACGGATTGCACAGCGTAGACGATTCGCAGGCAAAGGTTCGTACTGGCCTCTCTCTTTACGCGCCCTCGTCCCCGGTATTTACGTGGAGATCAGAGATCGTGATCTTCAGGTGATCCAGGTCGACACTTTTTGGGGGATCTTTGTCTGTTGTATGCAGGCTGTGAGGTTGCTGCCTCTGTGTTGTGGTTGGTTGTGTGTGGAGCAGCATCGAGCGTTACCCCCCTACGGCAAGAGGGCAGAAGTGCCGAGCTTGGTGGGGAGCCCCCGAGCGTGTGTGCCTCTCTACGGCACCGGCCATGTTAGCGCCCATCAGAAATTACTGGGCGACCTGGACGCCAGCTCGGACGACGGGGGGCAAAGGCATCTCTCTCGAGATTTGTGGGGAATGGCAACGGTGATATGTGTCGTCACCGGTGGGCGTGTCTTTATGGTAATGCTAGTGGTGGAAGAAGTAGAAGTTTGGTGCTCGCTGCCTGCCATTTGGGGGGCCACGATCCTCACAGCTCATCTCTTGACAGGTTTCCAACCTTCCACGCTTGTCCCGGAGCGGCGGGTGTGCACTGTCGTCTCTGGCCCTCTTGCTAGCGAAACCGGAGGGGGCCCTGGCCCTTATCCTCGTTGATAAGGCGATAGCGCCTCCCGATTAGCGGGGTGGCACCTGGATTTCTGCAACCCGTCACCTTCTCTCTCAACCAGTGGAGCAGAGCAGCTGTTGATGGCCGGTAGGCGTATATAAGGGATCCCCCATCGCCATCTGTGGAGTCCTGTGCCGGTGTTGCTGGTGGTGCTCCTACACACACACACAAACCACTGCTCACAATGGCCGACATCAAGTCCAAAGAGGGAGGATTCTCCCAGACGTCAGACCCAGAGCTCGGCGACTCCGTCTCCATCACACACCAGGAGGCCTACCCCGAGTCCAATGGATGGTGGGGCAACTTCAAGGAGTCCTTCAAGCAAGTTGAGCTCGAAGAGGAGATTGACACCTCCAACATGACCGACCTCGAGAAGGCCATCGCTCTCACATCCAAGTCTCCACTCCAGAAAAACTTGAAGAACAGACACTTGCAGATGATTGCCATTGGTGGATCCATTGGTACTGGTCTCTTTGTCGGTTCCGGTGGTGCTCTCTCCACTGGTGGTCCAGCCGCCCTTCTCATTGCTTGGTTCCTCGTTGGTACCATGATCTTCTGTACTGTTCAGGCTATTGGTGAGTTGGCTGTCAGATTCCCAATTTCTGGTGGTTTCAACGTTTACTCTACCCGTTTCCTTGATCCATCCTGGGGTTTCGCCATGGGTTGGAACTATGCCCTCCAGTGGCTTATCGTTTTGCCTTTGGAACTTGTTGCTGCCTCCATTACCATTGGTTATTGGAACTCTGCGATCAACAAGGTCGCTTGGGTTGCCATCTTCTACGTTTTGATTGTCTTTATCAACTTCTTTGGTGTTAAGGGTTACGGTGAGGCTGAATTCATCTTCTCCGCAATCAAGGTTACTGCTATTGTCGGTTTCATCATCCTCGGTATCGTTTTGAACTGTGGTGGTGGTCCACATGGTGGTTACATTGGTGGTAGATACTGGCACAACCCAGGTGCTTTCGCCTACGGTTTCAAAGGTGTCTGTTCCGTCTTTGTTACAGCTGCCTTCTCTTTTGCCGGTACCGAACTTTGTGGTTTGGCTGCTTGTGAGACTCAGAACCCAAGAAAGTCCCTTCCAAAGGCCACCAAGCAGGTCTTCTGGAGAATCACATTGTTTTACATGATCTCTTTGACTCTTGTTGGCTTGCTCGTTCCATACACTGACGACAGACTCGGAACTGCTTCTGACGCTTCTGCTTCTCCATTCGTTATTGCCATTAACAACGCTGGTATCAAGGGTCTTGACTCCGTCATGAACGTTGTCATTATGGTTGCCGTTCTCTCTGTCGGTAACTCTTCTGTCTTTGCTTGTTCCCGTACTTTGACCTCTCTTGCTGGTCAGGGTTTCGCTCCAAAGTTCTTCCTCTACGTTGACAGAAAGGGACGTCCACTCTGGTCCACCTTGTTCACCTTGTTCATTGGTTTGCTCTGTTTCGTCTCTGCTTCTCCAAAGCAAGGTGATGTCTTCAACTGGATGCTTGCCCTTTCCGGTCTTTCTTCTGTCTTCACCTGGGGTTCCGCCTGTGGTGCTCACATCAGATTCAGACACGGTCTTAAGTCTCAGGGTCGTTCCACTGAGGAGTTGACCTTCACCTCCCAGTGTGGTATGATTGGTTCCTACTACGGTGTTATTCTTAACATCCTCATTTTGATTGCTCAGTTCTGGGTTGCCCTCTTCCCAGAAGGTGAAGCCCCAGATGCTTCTGTCTTCTTCCAGGCTTACTTGGCTTTCCCAGTCATCATTGCCTTCTACGTCTTCCACAAGATCTGGAAAAGGAACGTGTCCTTCTACATCAAGGCTGTGGACATGGACTTGGACAGTGGTAGAGCCGAGCACGACCTTGAGTTGCTCAAGCAGGAGATTGCCGAGGAGAAGGCCTTCTTGGCTACCAAGCCATGGTGGTACAGAACTTACAAGTTCTGGTGTTAAATACCCCCATTTGCTTTGTTTCCGGTGTCTCTTTTCTAATTTCTTTTACTGTTTGGTGTCGCATACATTAGACTGTATTGAGTACAGCTTGTGTTTCTGCATATATATCGCTTCGTGCTTTGATTTTTAATGTGATCTTAATGAATTTTCTGGTATAATCATTGCTGTAGACTATAATATGAAGAAGCTCTTCATCATGGCCTGATAAGTTCGGCTGTATTTCAGGAGCTTGATGATTGGCTGATCGGCTGATGCTAGGGCGTCCTTGATCAGCGCCCCTACAGACAACGTGAGCCAAGGCTGGCGGCTAAGTTCAAGAGATCTAAAGCCAACCAGCTGCTACAACAAAAGATTGAACAAAGACACAAAACAATAATAATTTAAAAGGTCTAAATACCAGATATGTAGAAGGTAAAACAAAACTAGAAAACGAAATCAACAGCCTTCTCCCACCACTTGAGCACCTTACCCTCCTTCTTGTTAGCCATCATCTCGAGGTAGGCCTTCTCATGCTCTTCAACCTCCTCAATACCAGTGTGCAAATCAGCCTCCTCTGGCTTGACAAACTTGGATCTGTAGAAGATCTTGTGGGCAGCGTAAACACCAATAGAGATGAACACCATCAAGTAGTAGGTCAAGAAGTTCTGAGTGTTCCATTGACCTGGCATGAACACGGTGTAACCAAGTGTACCAACCATACAAAGGACAAGGAATCCGGCAAAGATGGCGGTGAATGGCTGGAACCAAGACTTGTAGGTGAAGTTATCTCTGTTGATACCCTGGGCCTTACAAGCTCTCCAGAATCCAACGTATGTGACACACATGAAGAAGTAGTTCAAGATCTGAGCACCAGAGCACAAGTTGACAATCCAAGACAAAACCTGAGCGGCACTGTCACCAAGTTGTAGCAAAGACAAAAGGGAGAAGCAGAAGGCAACGGCAACACAGAATATTGGAACACCGTTTGGAGTACAGTACTTGAAGATCTTTGGGACCATACCACGACGAGCCATACCATAGAGGGCTCTGGAAGAACAGTAGACATAAGAGTTACCAGCAGAGAAAGCGGAAGAAACACAAAGAACGTTGACAATGTGTGGCAGCACCTTAACGTTCAAGTTGTTCATAGCAATGATGTATGGGGAGAAGGAACCGTTAGAAGTAGATCCGGAAGCGGCAAGCTCATCCAAAGTAGGATCGTTGTATGGAAGCAAAATACCAACACAAAGAGCACCAAGGATGTAGAAGACAACCAATCTCCAGAAGACAGTTCTGAAAGTACGAGCAAGCACTTTTCTAGTCTCTTGGCCAGCCTCATTGGCAATCATGGACAAGTACTCTGGACCAACAATGGTGAAACAAGCCTTGTTCATGGCGGCAAGGAAACCATGGAATCTTCCCATGGAACCAGTTGTGTAGACAACGTTGAAGAGGCCAGGGTCAACCCAGTATCTGAATCCAAAGCGGTCATGCTCTGGGTTTCCACCAAGCATGGTGATGAAAGTGAAGAAGATAAGACCAATAGCGAGAACCAACTTACCAATGGACAAAACAAACTCAGACTCACCGAACCATCTGACAGCAAGAACGTTCAAGAGTGTGTAGATGAAGATCTGGATACAGAAGGAGATAGCTGGAGAATAATCATCTCTCCAGTAGTGGATCATACCGTTAACAGCGGTGATTTCAAAAGGAATATAGATAGAGATCATGAGGTAGTAGTTCACACCAACAGCAGCTTCAAAAGCCTCGTCAATACAACGTCCAGCCATTTGGATGAATGGAGACTCGATAGGCAAGTAACAGACGTACTCGGCACATGAAGCAGTAACACCAAAGATAACACAGGTCCAGATAAAGAATGCAAGGAAGAGTCCCATTGGACCACCATACAGCAGACCTGTGGAGATTGTGACAAAGAGACCAGTACCAATGGAACCACCAATGGCAATCATATCGAGATTCCGCGACGTGAGTGTACGCTTGGTTGTGTTCTCACGCATGGAGTATGAATTGCTTTCAGAGACATCATCTGTGTACTCACTGGCATTGGATGCCTTCTCTTGGACTGAGACCGAGCCGCCCCATAGTTTTCTTAAAGGCCCCATAGTAGACAATGTGTGTGCGTGTTTGTGTACAGTATGTGGTATGTGTTGCTTGTGGCGGTGTGTGAAGGTGTTTGTATCTCCTTAGGGATTATTAGTAGCGAAGTGGAGTGGATCCCTGTGTGTTATAAGGAGGGGAGAGAGACTATGCACTAGATCAAGGGGTTGAAAAGTTTTATGGGAGGGGGACACTAGCCGTATATAAAAGAAAAGTTCTGTGAGGTGAAGGGCTCGAAAAAACTTTGTCCATGCTGGGACAGGGGACCCGGAGACGTCATATCTGTCAAGATATGCTCCGTGCCACTGCTGCTGCTTCTCTGTCTTCGAGCGAGGGGTACTAGCGTCTTATCCTCTCTTATCGGCTGCATTGCTGCAGATCGCACCGCTTCAATTGCCGGAGCAACACACACGACTCCTGGCACCAGCAACTCCCAGTTATACCCTTTCTGGAGGGTTTGCACGAGCTGAAGACCCACCACAACCTCATGAGAACCAAAATTCAGAGTCCAGAGAGAACGCCAGACACAACGCGCACGGCCTGAGATCTATGTGCCATGACGTCCCTGCTGGCGTCTTTTCCCTCCAGCGTGCGCCTACCGCGAAAAAAATGCGCGCACCCGACATAGGCGGATCCTGCTTGCGAGGGGAGGACGTGTAGAACCGTCCTAACAGGACAGAGTCTCTCCTGGTAGCAGGGTGCTGGGCCTTTTCGGTACTTTATGAACCATACAACGTTACCGCTTCACAACGTTGGTTCTGCTGTGCTAAACCCTCTGTCTCTCTTTCTTGGTGCACAGAGGCCCCCATTCGAGCTACGCCTTGTTCACGACACGAATTGGGCAATCCGACGCCCTATAGAGAAAGGGCTGAAGTGAAGGCCGAGCCGGTCACTGTACACGCACGGATTCACACGATTCACAAACCACGGTTCACAACGGTCAGGCTAACCCCCTACTTTCTGATGTGTTACCAAACGACTCTGCAGATAACAAACGAAGGACAATCCAACTTTGAACTGACTCGGATTCTGACTTTGTCCTAAGGCCCACGATAGCGCACGTTGCTGCACAAGCTTAAAACCCCAACTGAAAATCGTTATTCACGCCTGGATGGACCCTGAGCTTTGTTTTTCCACTTTCGGGAGTGTTGATGGAAGCGTGGCCCGCTGCCTTGTCCGCGAACATGGAGACAACCCCGCAAAAACGTGGAGATCTGATGAGGCACGAGACTCTAAGATGTGCTGTTCACAGATCTGCTAGGTCGTATGTGTAATATCTGATGGTGTGTGATAATCGCCTATCTATTCAGTCTGGTCATCTCCCCGTTGCGTGATCCAGCAGGAATCGAGATCGAGTAATCAGGAGTCATGAAGTTGCCTAACGACCACCATAAGAGCATTCATGAGCCAGAGAAGACGGACGAGTCATCGATTGAACATACTGATAACTCACTGAAATGATATCAGTTAATGAATCATTTTCTATCAGTAGCCGGTCAAACACTGTGAACATGACCTTCATTCCCCTAAAGCTGAGACGGCTTCTTCCTTCTTCCATCTCCAGGTGGTGATTTTTTGCTCTTCCATGCTCAATCACCACTCCGATTGGTTAGCAATTATACAGCACTGTATACCCGTTAGCTGTTGTGGTGTTGTCACGTTACAACTACGTACTACTAGTTTTAGCAGCCACTTCCTGGCGTGTCTGCCATGGAGACCATGGTGTCAGCTCACAGCAGCAGCTTTTGTCACATTCTGGGGCGCATATTTGACGGATCGGTACCAGCTTGTGACAGGAAACAAACTGTAAGCTAGGTTAAATGGAAAGCAGCATCTAGCGGTGGCCTAAACTCCATGAGGCATCAGCTGTGAAGCTTTTCTTGCTGCTCTTTGACAGCTCTATAGTACAAGTGTACTAACGTCCATCAGTTGCCCACTTGCTCACCAGCACACGATGAGATCCACAGAGCTCCACAAACCCTGTGGGGTACTCTCCGTAGTGTCACGTGTGCGCAAGGATTTCTCGAGACAGAGCAAGCAAGAGATGAGCGGGAGCGGATCCCAGCCCCCATATTCGGCCGTACACTTTGCGTCTGTGTTTCGGTGATTCAGGCTTATCAGTTTATCGGGCGACGGACTCGCTTCCAACTCCAGCTTTTCATGCGTGTTGACAGGGGAACCGTTTCCCCGATGCGGAAGTGCCTCGAGCGACAGAAGGCGAGAGCGTTCGCTGCTTTTACACAACACCGGTTCCTGTCTCAGCTGTGGGATGAGGTTAAGCTTTGGCAGGCAGCTCTACGTGTCAAACTTGAATAGTTCTCGAGCTTTCCCTGCTGTGGTGGTTGGGCTCGAAGTGTAGCGGTGCTGCAAACACGCGCCACGCCTATAGATCTTGGCCTTTTATCGCGTGGAGTTGACTCTCGCTCGGTCATGCCAACACGCAAAACTGCGATGGGAGGCGAAATTGAAGGGGATCTGGTGTTATATGTGCAATGTGCATGCCCGTTGTCGCAGAGAAGTGAGGTCCCAGGACTCGAATTCTCCTTCGAGGAGTTTGAAGTGGGTGTTTTGCCCCAAAAATCCCTGCGGAGCTTGCCGCTTCGGTTGACACTTCCATCAGCATCATGCACCGCCCTATTGTTCCCGCCTTATCTATGATTCACTGCTCCCCCGACTCCCCGAAAAGATCGTTCGAGGCCCTCAAGAACTAGACTTTACACCCGTTTCACACCAAGGATAAAAGAGACACGTCTGCTCTGAGTTCTTCCAAAGCTCCATATACCCCTAAATCCATTCATCACAGAATAGCTATATTCCAAAGCAGCACCAACTCCCCCCAAGCCATGCCTATCGCAGTCCACCCACAGACTTTGTCAGCCGACGTTTTGAACGACAACAGCTCCTACAACGTTCCAGAGGACGTTTATGAGAAGTACTTGTCTCCTATTCTCAAGGAGGTCCACAAGTACGGTATCACAAACCCATCCGCAGTGGAATTTGACGTTAACAGACACTTGGCCTTCACCGACGATTACTATGAGACCACAAAGAGACAGACTTTGACTGATCTTGGATTCTCTGAGGAAAGTTTCCACCAGCAGCCAATCTCTCACATTGGT
This sequence comes from Petasospora maesae, assembly GCA_030563305.1. NCBI lineage: Eukaryota > Fungi > Ascomycota > Saccharomycetes > Phaffomycetales > Wickerhamomycetaceae > Petasospora > Petasospora maesae. The sequence continues at coordinate 8,683 of JAKUBT010000087.1, forward strand.
GTCACTGAGCCATTCCCATTGTTCACCCCTGAGGCTATTGCCATCATGAGATATGAGATCTTCCAAAAGGAGTCATTTGCCAGAGCTGGTCGTTTGAACAACACTTCTACCACTGGTGATAAGGACTTCTACATCAGAGGATTCATGAACACCGCTCCATTCACCAATGCCGCTTGGAAGCATCCAAAGGTCATGGAGATCATGTCCAAGATGGCCGGTGTTGAACTCTTGCACCAGTTTGACTATGAAATTGCTCACACCAACGTTAGTGTCAAGCAGAACACCACTGAGATCCTCGATACCTCGAAGATTGATGAATCCGCTAGTGAGATCTCTGCTATTGTTCCATGGCACTATGACTCTCCTCAATTTGTTTGTGTCTTGATGATGTCTGACACTACAAAAATGATTGGTGGTGAGACCGCACTCATGACCGCTGACGGCTCCGTTGTTAGAGTTCCAGGTCCAAAGCTCGGTTGGTGTAACATGCTTCAGGGTCGTATCCTCAAACACCTTGCCACCAAACCAAAAGGTGACTTCACTGAGAGAATCACATGTGTCTCTTCATTCAGACCAAAGGACCCAATGCTTGATGACTGTGCCATCACCACTGTGAGACCAGCTGCATTGAGTGCATCCAGATACAACGACTTCTACAAGGAGTACATGAACTACAGAATTGATGTGTTGACTCAAAGATTGGAGATCTTGAAAAACAAGATCAACGATGACGTTGCACAGGGTAAGAAGTTTGATCAGTTGGAGACCATCCAGTTCATGCAGGAGAAGATCAACCTCTATGCTGACCACACATGGCAGGAGTTTGAAGTTGTTGATGATGGTCTTGTTGAGAGACCAGCTTCTTACAACGCTGTTAAGGCCCTGTGGAGAAACTAAAAAGCCATTTCAAAGTACTATGCATACATGATCAATCAAGAGAAGATCTAAAATTATGAGACATGACATGAAGGAGAGGAGTCCCTGGTGGATTGGCCTTTCGAGAAACTATATAGATGGATGGGTGGGTACTAGCTGGATGTGTATTTGTTTTGTTTTTTTCTAATGCTGCTGAAGAGGAGGACATAAATGTCACCCCTCAGTCTGTGTATATTTATGTAATCCTATGATATTAATATCTAAACCTCTTTGTATGTATTCATCGTTATCAACTCTCATTACGAAACAAACGGAGTTCCGCGTACTCTCACGCAAGTCACGTGCGTGTGTAGCAGGCGATAGATCGTGTGCGCGTGAGTGGGGTGGAGCAGCTACACACAGAGCCACTTCTCCAGGTTCAGTCCGTGCAAGCCGTGTATGCCCGTTGCAAAGAAGCTTCAGGCTTTCGGAAGTGTGTTCCCGGTGCTTGTTTGCTGCCACTGCTGGTAGGGCTTCCAGAAGGCTCGGGAAGGTCCGGGTAGCGAGTTGTGCCAGACGTGACTACCCCGCAACTTGTGACAAGGGCACACGTACTACAAGCAATAGAAAGGCCCCCAGCGGATGGAGAGAATGGAGGTGCAAAGTGTCGGGAAATGTCGGGCAATGTCCTCTATACTTGGGCTTGGCCACACGCTCGTGTTTGGTGGGGAAACCAGCTTTGTGTGGTGCCGAGATTTCCTGCTGGTGAGAGTTCTTGGTGTAGGTCATGGGCATCTCGAGAGCCTTGGCTCTGGTGTGTCAACTTCACGATCATAAAAGCCCTGGACGAAGAGCACTCATTGGCAAAATGTGGGGTGATGTTTGTAGATACAGAGAGTATAAATAGGGAGAGAACTCCCATTGACAACAGCTGCCATTAAACAAACGGTGCCAGCGCCCCAATGATGACGTTTCATCCAGCGGCCCCTTCCCCACAGCATCGCTCATCTCTTCCCGGACTGTTGGCTGCTGATTCCTGAAGACTCCAGATCCCGCACAGGAAGAGGCCGCCTTCTGTCGCAATCGTGCGGACATAGGACCGTATTTACCACCTTGTGCTTACAACAACCGTGTGTATACGTGTGTATAAAGGAGGGCTATCCTGCCCCTCTTCTCCCTTTGCGATGAGTCCCTACCACCGATTGCAATCAAGGGGACTCTACACACACTCAATCAGCAACAATGCCCAACTTCTTCTCGAAGTTCTACAACACTGCAGACTCGCCTAAAGAGATCTACAACAAGACCCTGTTCTTCGCCGTGTTCATGTTTGGCGTCCTAGGTGCTGCTCGTGGGTTCGATGAAGGTAACATTGCAGGAACAGTGGCTCAACACTCATTTCAACAACGCTTTGGACTATTGGATAAGTCCAAGACAGCATCACAACTTGCTAACCTCAAATCGAACATCACCTCCATGGTGCAGTTGGGCTCCATCGGTGGATCCTTGATAGCTATGTATCTTGTGGATAAGTTTGGTCGTATCAGAACTCTCCACATCTGTTGTATTGGTTGGATCGTTGGTGCAGTTATCCAAATCACATCAAAGGAAGTTGGTCAACTATACGCAGGAAGACTCATTGAAGGATTGGCAATTGGACAGACAGTGGTGATTGGGCCATGTTACTTGTCAGAGGCTTCGCCAAAGAACATCAGAGGATTGTGTAACTGTATCTTTGCAGGTGCTGTGTACATTGGTTCCATGATTGCCAACTTTGCCAACTATGGATGTGCTCTTCACATGTCTCCAGACGATGATAAGCTCTGGATTGTCCCAACCTCACTGAAAGTTGTACTTGCAGGTCTCATACTCACTGGTTCTATGTTCTGCCTTGAGTCTCCAAGATGGTTGGTGAAAGTTGGAAGAACAGATGATGCATATGCCAAACTTGCCAAACTGAGAAACTTGAATCCAGACCATCCATACGTCATCTCTGAGATTTCTGACATCCAGGAACAACTCTCTCAAGAGGAGGTTGAAACAGGTAAGGGATCCAAGTTCCAGGCACTAAGGGAGTTATTCGTGGTGAAGTCCATCAGATACAGAATCTTCCTTGGAATTACAGCACAGTGCCTTTCCCAATGGTCAGGTGCCTCAAGTTTGACTATCTACATGCCTGAACTGGTTGCTCTCGTTGGTGTCACAGGTACGAAGAAAATCCTTTACTCTGCCATTCTTGCAGTGGTCAAGGGTACAGGTGCCTACATCTCTGCCTTCTTCCTCATTGACTTCCTTGGAAGAAAGAAGACCCTTTATCTTGGTATTGCAATCCAATTCTTCTCCACTTTGTACTATGCTATTTTCCTTCAGATTGTTCCGAACGCTACTGATAAAGATGACGTTATGACACCTTCAGAAAGACACGCAGGTGTTGGTGCCTTGGCTTTCCTCTTCTTATCAGGTGTTGGTTGGACATTTGGCTGGAACTCCATCCAATACCTTATTAACTCTGAGATGCTTCCATTGAGAGTTCGTAACATTGGAACCTCTATCATCATGGTGTTCCACTTTGCCAACCAGTACGGTAACACAAAGGCCATCCCATCAATGCTTCTATCAATGACACCAGCGGGTACATACTTCTTCTCCAGTGCTGTGCTTCTCGTTGGATGGGTCTGGGCATGGTTCTTCCTCCCAGAGATTTCAGGTCGTTCTTTGGAATCCATGGAGGATCTCTTCAACTTGCCATGGTACCTCATTGGAAGAAGAGGTGCTACTTTGTGTCCTGACAACACTGGTATTGCACACATCAAGGAGGCTGAGGCTGGTCAAATTGAAATCAAGGGAACTGACAAATTTGTTGAGGATGTCAACAAGAGTGAGGAGACAAACAGTGACGGGAGAGAGTCAGTTCATGAATATGATGTTGAGAAGGCTAGAGCATAGCCGTTCATGAAGACGGCCACCTCTCGCGTGATATGATGATGATGATGATGATGATACTTTCCTTTGTTCCGCGAACCGTATTTATTAATGATGATTCTTATTGATATTTAACAACATTCTTTTAGTAAACGTCTTAGAGCTACATTAGGTAGAGGTTTATTGGTGTTCAGGCTTCAACCACCAAGGAGCCTCAGACAAAGGCACGTGACTCTTTATCACGTGACTGCTGTTTTTCCGCGGGCTTGCGCACCTGCGAAAGTGATGTCGAATTTTGATACATCCCGATCAGCTCCAACCCCATCTTCAGTACCGCAGAGCAAGCTTTGAAGCAGTGACCTCGACACTAAACATGTTCCGTCTGGCACTGAAGCCTGTGATGAGGCCCTCTGTGGCTCTTCGCAGCTACACATCGCTAGCATCTCGTCGCATGAACGTCATGGCAAAGCATCAATCCCTCATCAAGCCAATCTCAATCCAAACCCCTCGTACTCAAATCACACAACGCAGAACTGCCATCACATCTAACTTCGACTGGAAGCCTGTGAAATCCACAGAGAAGGAAGAATGGACCACATCCAAGTACATCTTCCTCGTATTACTGATCCTTATGCCCGTGATTTCTTTCTGTCTCGGAACATGGCAAATGAGAAGGCTCAGATGGAAGAACAACCTCATTGCCACATGTGAAGACCGTTTGGCCCATGATCCAATCCCACTGCCTAAGAACATCAGACCAGAAGATGCCGAAGACTGGCAATACAGACGTGTTTTCGTGAAGGGCAAGTTTGACCACTCTCGTGAAGTGTTTGTTGGTCCAAAGGTTAAGAATGAACTGAAAGGTTATGTGCTTTACACCCCACTTGTCAGATCTGATGGAGGCCCAGATATCCTTGTTGAACGTGGATTTGTCACAGATGAAAAAGTTATACCAACTAGAAGATCATTGCAGCATTTATCAGTCCCAGAGCATGAAGTGACCGTTGAATGTATCATCAAGCAAATTAATCCAAAAGCCGCCCTTACGATGGACAAACTTGATCCAGAATCCAGACTGTGGCACGTTCTGGATTACAATGAGATGACTGAATTCACAGGATGTATGAGACTTCACGTTGCCGCTTTGAAAGATATCAAAGATCACCCAATTGAGACTAAGGTCATCACAGATCCAAAACCATGGTGGAAGTTCTGGGCCGCAGCAAAGGAGCACAAACTCGTACAGGTCAAGAAAGTGGATCCTAAAGTGTCACAGGAGTTTTCAGAGTATCAACTTATGAAAGCTGGTGTGCCAGTGGGTAGAGCTGCAGCTTTGGATATCAGAAACAACCATTTGCAATACATCGTCACTTGGTATGGTCTATCCTTCGCCTCGACGATTTTGTTGTTCATTGTCTTGAGAAAGGCACCAAAGGACCCATTGAAGGACAAGCTCAAACACGCAAGAAGACACATGTGAATATATACCCAAATCAACGGAGTTCTGTACATAAAGAAGCAACCTTGATCTTGAATTCGATTGGAGTAGTCACGTGACCTGTAATTGGCCTGCGGCCTGCGCGCGTATTTTACGCGTAGAGTTCAAAAACAATAACAAACTCCTAACATTTACCATGAACAACAGCTCACACGGCAACAACCAGATACCCACTTCATAAGAGAACGCAAATGTCCAGACCAAGTTCACAAGCACATACACCACACCGGCTCTCACGCTCATCGAACGTGTTGCCCTCCCCTGGACTACACTACGAGATCGATGCCGAACATACACCACTTGACCAATTCATCCCATCATTCAGTGAACTCAGTGATAACCTCGTTGATCTCGATTCCAACATCCAACAGATTCAAAACATTCATGAATCTTTAACGTCATTCAACGAGTCATTTGCCGCTTTCTTATATGGACTTAAGATCAACGCATACGCGTTAGAATTTGATGAGATTCCAACTTTCCAAAACTTCAACCAAGATGAAATAAGAACCAAGATTGAGAAATTGGAGAGATATTTCAAAGATCAAGAGAATGACATGGGTGCAGATGATACGTATATGACCAATGACGTGGATGGGTCCTTCTTGTTACAACCTACAACGTCGCGTCAATCGATGATTCCAAAGCCTTCAAGAACAACGACAAGACCATCAACTTCGACACAGCAAAACTCAAGAATCCCCGTTGTTGGAAGACAGTCCGTTGGTGGTGTTTTGAAACCTACGAGGGCAAGTGGAGTAAGACAGAGGGCGCCAGTGCAGAAGGATACGAGGCCACCGTTCCGCTAAATATTGTACTACTAAACTACTACTTAGTACATTTGTCAGATGCGGATGGTGTTTGAACGGCTACTAGGTTGATTCCGAGAGTTTGAATATAACGAATAAACATGATTTTTTTGAAGCTATATGAACAAGTTTAACTGAAGATAGAAACCAATGAAACGAAGATAAACTTTTGTTGTCATTGACATGATTGTGGACAAAGCCACTGGTGGTAAGAACACCCATTGAATGAAGATCATGAAGATATAGAGTGTCATTGCAGAACGTCGTGAACTGAAGAGATTATAAAACAAGCATTTGAAATGATGACGTAAAAGAGACATGAGACATGATAACATAGATGATGAGCGGGGAAAGAAAAGTTCGTGAAAAGACATAAGATCGTGATTGGTTGGGTGTCATAGTGCGTGATGTAGAAGTCTATGCTTCATTCGCCTAGGATGGTGGCAGTGTCATCGGATGGTGCTGGAGATGTAGCACCAGATGGGAGTTCACGAAGTTTGCAAGTGAGTTCATTGATGTTCAAGTTCTGGTATGAGAAGTTCTTCCAGTTGAGATCCTCTCTTGGTGTGATAAGACTTGAAGCGTTTGAAACAGATGAGTTTGATCTTGTCATGTCTGGAACATCCAGGATGTTGTACTCTTGGATTCCAACAGAGTAGTGATGTGGATAGATACAAAGCACCTGTGTGGTCAAATCTGGATGACAGTGATCCATGAGTTGGAAATACTTGAGGATACCATTGATGAGGAACTCATCCTGTGTTTGAACAAGAACATCCTTTGTTGATCTCTCAATTTCCAAGATGAGGTCATGAATCTGGTCAATGTTGAGAGTCAATGGGAGACGTTTTTGTGAGGTCTTTGAACTGTTGTAGATGTTCAAGTGGTCTGTATCAGGAATGTTCTTGATGAGTTCCGTAGGATCAATGTGTGGTAAAGAGATCCAAATCTTCTTTCTTGTGATGTTGAAGTATGTGAGGAAGTTCAAGAGGATGATTGGAAGGAACCCTTGGAAGTCTGCACTTGACTGTGTATCGTAAATGTTAACGATCTTAATGAACTGACAACGCTCATCGTGGCCAAGCTCAGCTGATGTCACAGTCTCATATGCACTCTCATAGTTTGTAAGTCTGTTCTGGAAATCAGTGAGGGCGGTTCCCTTATGTTGGTCACGGTAGTCTGGACCATTGAGCTTCAACAAGATGTTTTGAGTGATGATGTTGATATCAGTACAGATGGACTCAAGGAAGAGGATGTTGTAGTTTGAAAACCCTTTGGTCTGGGCACTTGCATGAACGTGATCGATAACCATCTGTCTTCTTCTGACAGTGGAGTTTGTAGCGTCAAAGATTCCAACTCGGCCATCTTCAGACAAGTAATCGAGTACTTCGTCAAGAGTTTCCATTGCGAGCTCGTCTCTGATCTTCACGTTCTGTTCATCATTTGGGTTGAAGAAATCAGCGTTCTGTTCATCGTTGAGGTTGAGTCTTCTTCTGTTTCCCACGTTGAACACCTTGCCTCTGATGTTGAGCCAAGAGAGGTAGTTCGAAATCTTCTTGGTGATGTAGGACTTCCCTCTTGCGGGGAGTCCCACCATTACGATGATGAGTTTTTCTTCAGCCATGGGTACCGGGAAAGGTATCGATGGAGCGATGTGAAGGTGTGTGGGAAGAGGCTGCTGCATTGTGGAGGAGGACATTATTTAAGGTGGTGGGTTGAGGGTGGGGGGGATGTTTTCTGTCCTGGCAGCACGGTGGAAGATCTGCCCTTGAGAGGCCCTGCAACAGTAGTGAGGGCGGTGGTGGGTGGGGAGTGGGTTGTAGCGGTAGCGATGCTGATGGCCGGTGACAGAAAAAGAGAGGCGAAGAGGTGATCTCGATGAGGGCCGGTGATCGAGGTGATGGAGAGTGTGTGTGTAGTGAGTGGGCCCGTAGCGCGCCAGTTGTGCGTGTGTAATACTATAACAGGAGGAAGCAAGAACGGAACGAGCAGAAGAACAAAAGAGCCGGGTGGGTCTGTGCCCGTTTAAAACAGTTGATGGCCAAGTGCCTGGCGCTGCGGGTGGTGGTGGTGGTGCTGCTGTGTGTCAGTCATCGAGCCCCGAGGGCCGACACCGACGCGCCGGAACAACCGCCGTGTTGCGCGTACCGGGATTTTTTGCCAATTTTTGGGCGCGGTTTCTCCGAGGGTCCCGCAAGCCCGCAAGCCCGCCAAACCGCCAAACCGCTGTCCACCGCTGTCCACTCGTCCCTGCAACGGGTGCTACCTCTGCCTGGCTCAGGGTCCGGTCTGGCGGGAACTGACTCACTCTACTCGCTGGTGAGTGAGTGGTCCCTTCTCACGTGTCTTCCCACACAATAAGAAGCACAACAACCAGCATCCAAGTGTCACACGCTCCACCCGCCACAAGTGCACAACAGTCACGGAGCAGCATGGCCCATCGCCCATCGCCGCCCCCCTCAAAGAGGGGAAGGAACGCCCTCTGGTGTCCGGGTGCGAACTGACCCCACCAAGCCCTATCCCTCCCTCCTCCCCCCGCTGGTGACACTTCTGCCCCAACGTTGGACCTGGATTTCTGGATCTCTGGATCTCGGGACAGTTGGTGTAGAGGTGCCTGAAGGGGAAGACGTAGCCGCTGGCGTCAGCTGGAGTCCTGTCGTCGTGTCTACTCCCTGGGGGCCTTCTCCGTTGGCCTCTGTGCACTACTACAATCCTCCAGCTAGTTCAAGCCCAACGACACGTCCCCCACAACCACCATGGATCCATGGCCCTCGCTCCCCTCGATTTCGTGAGTCAAGGAGTCAGGGGCCCATTGGGAACGGTTTACGGCTGTGTTACGCGACGGTTATGTAGGCGGCGGCTATATCCTCACAAGGCTTTGCCGATGCGAGGTACTCCCAACACACACACACATATCTCGGTGCATCCGTTATCGTGATCCGATCAGTATAGACATGGAAGTACTACTACACTACACACTCTAATTAGCAAATATTCAGTAACTCTTCTATGAGATTGGGTATTCATGTATATTGTAACGAAATCACTGTGCAATAGATCCTCTTCGAATCGCATCCATAACCTTCTCCAACTCCATATCATCCTTCACTGGACTTTTCGGTTGATCCTCATCCATAGAGTACAACGGAACATTCAAATCAATGTGTCTCTGTTCCACCCTTTGATCGTTTAAATCACCAATAGCAGGTGTAGTGGCCCTCATTATCTCATTACCCGAGTGGATCGAGTTATTGGATGAAGATGATGCATGCACTGGACGAGAGAAGTAATCAACATCGTTGAAAGCCACTTTATGTTGAGGCTTTGATGCCTGTGGGAGTGATGACTGTGAATGGGTATCCAATATGGAGACCGGTTTATTCGTCTGGATAGGAGTCGGTGCTTGGACTTGTAGCATTGGAACGTTAGTGGTATCCAAGTTCAACTTTGTGGATTGTCTATCACCAGTAGGGCGGTTGGACTGTGCGATTGGAGAACCAGATCTCTGAGTAGAGCGGATCGATTGTGTAATTGGTGATGTGGATCTTTGAATGAGATTCTCATGAGGTCGTGAGATTGGAATATCCTTTGCTGGCTTCAAAGCTGGTGGAGTCTGGTTGCTTTGACTGAATGATGCTGTCGATGAGTTCATCGATGGGATGATGTGGCTGTAGCTTCCATTGTCATGCGTGTATGGTGAAGATGCTGAAGCGTCAGGTGTAGACACACCATGCTGGATCTCTTTCAGTTTCTGAGTCACGTCCTTGATGTTATCCATTGGGTTTGGAATCTCAAATCTTGGTGTGGCAGCCTTGGACCCAGATCCAGAGCCAGAGCCGGATCCCGTACCGTTGTTGTTATTCAACATCTTTCTTGAAAGGAATGACATACGTTCGTTGAAAGAGTTGAATGATGTCAAGGACTTGAGATCCACAATCCACTTCTTGAAATCGTTGTCTGACATCTCCTCTGGGACCATCTTGAACACAAAGTTGTGACCTTTCAAACTGTGTGATGACTTGACATGGAGTTGGAACTTGTTTTCCGTGGATTCTGTCAATATGCACTCGTTAAGCTTGATAGAGTTCACTGGAGTAAGGTTCTCAAACAGATTGGATGATTTGAACTCATGAAGATAGTTCATTGTCAAGATGAAGAAACTCTTTGTGTAATTCTTCAAAATCTTGGATTTCTTCAGCAACGATCCACTTCTGATTGCCTTGGAGGTGAAATGTTTGTTGTATGGATACTGGATAGTGTTGATCTTTCTTGGGTTGGGCATCTCTTGATCATGTATCAATTTCAAGAAGTTCTTGCCGTTGTCTCTGAGGATAAAATCGTCCCACTCAAAGAAGGTCTTCTTGGTGATAACACCTTCATGTAACTCATTGATCAAATCGTTATACATGACAAAGATCTCCTGTGAGATCAACTCAGAGTACTGGTTCAATGCATCTTGAACCTCTTTGAACACAATCTTCTCCAATTCCAATCCCGTCAGCTGTAGATTGATGAATGCCTCCTCCAAGTAGTTCTCTTGATTCAATTGCTGCTTCAATTGTAACTCTAATTTGATTCTGAGCAAGAAAGGATCAGTTTTGGAATGCAAACCAGACTCATCACCTTGTCTTAGTGACTTAACAGCTGTGAGATAGTCATCGAGGCACTGTCCTGTAATGGCAATGTCCTCTTTCAAGTTGTTCTTAAAATCACCATTCAATTGTTTGATCTCTCTGATCTTGGATAGCAAGTCCTTTTGAAGCTCTTCAAGACGTGGGATGATAATAGCCTGCAACTCATGCACAATCTTGATCTGTTGTTGTGCCATGTTCAGGTGATATTTCTTCAACAAAATCTGGATGTCTTGAATGGACCCTGAACCAAACGGAGCAAAGAAGGATTGCTTCTTACTGTTCTCCGGAAGTGGCTCCCTAATCTCGTGAACATCTCCCTTGAGTGTAGTTTTGCTCAATGATGTGAAGAATGGGAAGGATATCGTATCCACAATGTTGCTATTGATGATTGAGAATTGATTCGTTGCCACTGATGTCGCCTTGAAGTAGTTGACGAGGGACTTGATAACCTGGCGCCATAACTCGAAACGCTTGCTCAGCACTTCAGTGGGCTGTGACAGTGTCGGGACCGCTGAGTAGAATGGCGAGTTATAGTTGGTCTTTGGGAGGATGGTTTCATCGACGGTGTCCATGGCGCCTGTGATTGTCGAGTCGGTGTGTTGGCGGTGTTGGCGGCACCTTCTTCACCGACGAGAGCGGATGAACTGCAAGGGCGGTGGTGGATGGCAAGGTTGTGAGAGAAGCCGGCACAGTTCTGTATTCTCTGCCTGTGGGTTTGCAGGTTGTCAATGTCCGTGATGTGTAACGTTTAACCGCTGTGAGTGTATGGCGTGAGGCGGAAGGAGTGAGGTGTTTGAAGTTGAAGTTGAAGCTGAAGATAATTCTAGAACCTAGATCCCGCGTCATGTCATCGTCATCGTGTTAGAAGCCGACGCGCTCCCGAGCCCCGGACTCGAGATAGAACTCGGCCGAAGAGGCTCAGGCTGTGTGCTCCAATTGAAGCAGAGTCTAGGTACCACTAACGCGACTGCACGGTTACTTGGTAGTCATTATTCCTCCTGAGCTCCAGGTTCTAAAATTTGAGTGCTCTAGAGCCGAAATGCCAGCGTATCTTATTGTCCCCTGTCGAAGTGCGTTACACACTTCCCCTAAACGCGCTGACAGGTTGTCACAAACTTCGAACATTACCGCCCTGTCAATCTACGCACCAAATACAAGTCATAATCTGCTTCACATTAGCTATACATATGTGTGATCCTTAATTGATCATGGTTTTGGAATCTTGAGTGATTTGGACACGAATCCACATCCGTGCAAGAAGAAAACAAGCACCAATGGGTGGAACTGCCAGAAGTTTCCCTCTCCGACAATACCAAATGGAATAGCATCACCAACGTACTCCTTGTGAACGAGGTATGCCATTGTTCCGACAAGTGCGAGAGAAGTTGGAATTGGAAGACCTTCGAAGTACTTTGACTTACCGGTCAAGTCCTTTGGAATGGTGGTGACAGTCACGTTGAATCTTGCAAGACGTGTCAATCCACACAAGACAAAGAATGAGAGAAGAAGCACATCAACAGTGGACTGGAACCCGATGGCAAATGCAATTGATGCTGGGGCAACTCCGAATGAGACCAAATCAGCAAGAGAATCCAACTCTTGACCCATGAGAGATGACTTGTTTCTGATTCTTGCGACACGTCCATCGAAAAAATCAAAGAATAAACCGAGAAGGATGAAGAAATGTGCTCTTTGAACGTAGTGTGGCTGACCTGTCAGTGTGAATCTGAGACATGATACAATGGAATAGAACCCGGAGAATCCGTTAAGTAATGTGATGAAATCGGCGAGGTGGAGGTTTCTGATCAAACTGAAGTGATACTCGTCAGATGTGAATTTCACAAAGTCAGACTCATCAGGCGGATCAAGTGGGGTGCTGTCAGTCAGTGAGAAGATAGAAGATCTTCTTCTAACGACTGGTGGCTTAATAGTGGCTTCATCACCGGATTCAATGCTGTCATCGATGGCTTGACTCGTGTTAGTGTCCTCCTGTGTGATCCGAGATCCCGTGGCATCAGTGACGGCGGCATCTCCATTAGAGGCCTTCATGGCTCTTGTAACTCTCTTGGACATTATTTTGGGTGTCTCAGCAGAATATTAAGCTGGAGAACGGCGTTCGATGTGGGCTTCTATATGTTTGTGAAAGGAGGCGAAGCGGCAAGCTGGGATGTTTTGTTTTGTTTTTGACGTTGCTCAAGAATTTCACATGCGCCATGAATTTGAATAATTGCTAGTCACGTGATCGCGCTGTTAATGACACGTGAAAATGGCATCGCAAAAAAATCATGGGGGTATGCAGGGTCCTACTCCAGCGCATGGATCGGACTCTTCCCTTGTCACATGGTACTCAATCCCGGTTAATTAAAAGCGGGAGATCACTAAAGTACTCTCAGGTATCTCATTTTCAGTGTTTTAGGCTCGGAAAAGCGTTGGATTCAATATTTATGAAAAGTCTTCAAATTTGCAGAAAATGGAGTCCCTCTGGCTGAAATGATTAGTTGAACCAAAATAGCCATTCTTGAGGCCGTTTCATAACTACTAAACGAGCCACTCTATGTAGAATCTAGTACATCCATGAGAATTGTCAAGAAAAAGTTTTTATAGTCACTCATTTGTGTGGGTCCAGCATACGTGTTTGAGTAATTATGGCAATTTTTAATGCTTCATCATTGACGCGGGGCTCTGGGTGCGATGAGAGGTTAGCGGCCAAATGAAGTACTCAAACATAGCCGCCCTCAGCAAATTGGCGTTAAATTAATCACAATCTTGGCATACCACGGGATATCAGTACTGCTAATTTCTATCAAAAGGAACCGGTTCCCCACTCTACGACTTGATGCTGGTAGCTAGAGGAGGACGACCTACCTCGGCCTTCGGTTATAACTACTACCCCAGACTTTTAGAAGCTGTCAGATTAGTAGCAGTGTGTAGAGTTCAGAGAATCAACCCGCCTCAACCGAAACCTTCCACATAGTTCCTGTTGAGGTAAGTACTAAGAGATAGCAGGCAAGATTTTGGAGCTGTCATGGAACTCATAGAAGCTCCGCATATGTTGTACTCTGGCGTGTGCAGTTGTACTGCTGCTCGGGGGACACTGGACAGATCGAGTCGGTAAACTTGCCTCCTTCAGTCAGTCCCATGATCATTCCTAAAGTCTTAACTCTATGACAAACATATTACAATCGACTATGGATTCACAAATGGTATGGAACTTCTCAATTTGATGACGCCCTCATACCAGTAAACGGAATTAAATTCCACACATGGTCCAAATTTAGGACACCCGACAGTACAAGCTGTGGAAGTTTGATTAAGCGCTACTCCTATAGGCAGTGAACTGTAGCACTTGTCTGTGACCTATATACACTTGTGCTATATAATTGCATGTAAAACGGAGATTATCAAGTATAAGTACCAAAGCTCAAGGGTTCCTCGGAAGTGTGGGACACGGCCACCTGGGTCGAGCTCCTTTGGTGTTCGGCTAATTCGTCGGAGTTACTTTCCAATCGGGGTCGCACCTCTCGTATCCGCCAGACCTGTCAAACTTGCGGCCGAGCCTGTGATTTGAACTGCTGATGGGACCAGATCGAAATTTAGTGCAAATCACCGCTGGATCTCATCACTTTCCTGACGCTTGGAGTTGGAGGAACATACCAATTGCGAGCATGATCCATTCAGACCGATTGTGTAATTGTTGTTTTGTGCACGGTCGTAAGGTCCGTTTGGTGACATGGTTATCTCTCCAGCTGTCTCGGCGCTAAGGTCTCTTGGCTTTCAGGGACACAATTATCAACGCGACACCAATGGAGCAATACGCCCTATGAACAGCTCCGATTCTAGCAAGCTGGTCGAATGTTAGCTATTCCAAACTGATCTAAGCCATCTGAAAGTCAACTGATTCGCTCACAGATGAGTTGGAGCGTGTTTTTTACCGTCTGACATCCGTCTTTGTAGTCCCCTTGATGTCTCAGATCATTTGAAGGAACTTTAAACCAGCTCATCACTACTCAGAGCTACGTACATGACGCTTCCCTCACTTCAAAAGACACTGCACACGGGCAGCCCATGGCTGTGTATCTTCAAGGCATCACATCTTCTTTGATTGGCCTCGTTGATCTTGATATATGCAAGTTGTCGCAGATGACGAGATAATAGAGATACTGATCCGTCCAACCGTCACCTCTTTCAAGCAATCTCTCGAGCTGGGTGTTTTACCAGAATCAGCTCATCACTCATCAGAACAGGGCTTATGTTGAAGACAGCTCTCCTTAGTAGCAACAAACAGTGCGGCGGTGCGGTGAGTGTCAAGTACTGGAGTGATGTGGGGTAGCACGTGTAGTAGGTACCTACAAGTTGTACAACCTAAACACACGATAGAAAGAAGGGGAAAGCTCGTCATGGAGAGAGTTGGATCGGATTCTCAAGGCTTTACACCGAGATGTGTGATCCAGAAGCGCTGTGGAGAAGCGGAAGACTCGCAGTGGGGCGGGGTTTGAAGTTGTGCACGCTGCCACGCTGCAACTTGCAAGCGGCACCATGGATCCACGTCCTTATCACTCCCCGGTAACCTGCCCAGCTGCTGCTCCAGGCAGAGAAGCCACACAGAGACAATCGAGTGCGACATCGAGCGCCACCACGACGGGAGAGTGACACATCCACACTTCCCGTACCAGCACAACTATCACTGTCCATGTGTCAAGGCGGTGGATGGTGCCGCGTGGCCACTGGAGAACACGGTGGCTGTTGCTGCTGGTGATCGCCGGCTGGCTGTGGCACTCCGCGGACAGACAGTTTCCAACAACTTCCAGGAACATGAAACAAAGAAGGCCCACGGCTGAGTGCCCCATTGGGTGATACGCCCGGAGCAGGTCCTGCTAAAGCTTCCCTGGAGGACCCTGTAAGCTGATCGATTGTGAACAAGCTCCACCTCCAGCCTCCACCCCTCGGGCATCCATTGCTCCATCCTCTCCGGCCGGTAGTTTGAACTGAAATCTGGCGGAGCGTTGACAGCCACCATGACGGAGCATGGCATATAACAACAAACACCACGTCAGAGTACACGTATGTGCCACCGTCATTGGACAGCACCTGGGCTCATCTTTCCACCTTTCTGGGCAGAAGTTGCGTTTGTGGACGGGCAGATGTCGTCTGCCACCCCGCACCCTGCTTGTTGTTCCTTATCAGCTCCGACAGAAGGATCAGCCTTGCTCCCGTTCAGGCTTCGAGAACAGCTGTCTCAGCTCTTATAAAGACCCTGCTCATCCCATCGAGTGCTTCACTCTGTTCTCGAGGGTCCACCCTGGTCTCCTTCTCTTCTCTTCTCTTTTCTTTTTGTAAACACATCAACAACCCTTGCACAACTAAACAGGATGTCGTACAACCCACACGACCAGGAGCTACCTTCAGGTACCGCTTCCACAACTAGCCGCTCAGAGGAGAAGAAGGACTATGGCGCAGAGAAGGCCTTCGGACAAGACGTCGAAGTCTTGGAGATTGAATCACTTGAAGACAATGAAGGAAGCACAGAGGCTGTGTTTGGCCAGGATAGAAAGAGACTTGATAACTCCTTGAAGCAACGTCACTTGCAGATGATTGCTTTGGTCTCTACCATTGGTACTGGTATCTTCTTGTCCTCCGGTGGTGTTTTGGCCACTGCTGGTCCACTTGGATGTTTCCTTGCATATGCCATCGTCGCTATTGTCGTTGGTCTTAACCAGATCTGTATTGCTGAGTGTGCCTCACTCATGCCAACAACCGCTGCTACTCTCCGTCACGCGGAACAGTTCATTGACCCAGCTTGGGGGTTCTCTTACGGTTGGATCTCTATCTGGTCTGCTGTCATGCCAGGTGAAGTCTCTGCCGCTGCTGTCATTGTCTCATACTGGAGTGACTTGTCCCAGGCCATCTGGATCACTGTCATCATTGTCCTCATCGTTGCTGCTAACTCCATCAACATCAGATACTACGGTGAGATTGAGTTCGCCTTTGCCATGATCAAGATCACTTTGCTTGTCGGATTGATGATCGTCTCTGTTGTCATCACCAGTGGTGGTGGTCCAGACCACAAGTCCATTGGTTTCCAGTACTGGAGAAACCCAGGTCCATTTGTTGAGTACTTGAAGCCAGGTTCCCTCGGTAGATTCATTGGTTTCTGGAAGGCTCTCTCTGGTTCCGTCTATTCTTTCGGTGGTCTCCAGGGTGTCCCATCTCTAGCCGCTGAGGTTGAGAACCCAAGAAGAACCATATTCACTGCTTGTAAGCGTGTCTTCTACAGAGTCACCTTCCTCATGGTTGGCGCTGCCTTCTGTATTGGTCTCATCATCCCATCCAACAACAAGCAGATTGCTTCCTCCTCCGGTAACGCCTCATCTTCTCCATTCGTTGTTGCTATGGAGATTGCAAACATCAAGGTCCTTCCACACATTGTCAATGCTGCTGTCTTGACATCTGCTTTCTCCGCTGGTAACCAGGCCATCATTCACGGCACTCGTCTTCTCTTCGCCCTCGCCGTTAAGGGACAGGCTCCAAAGATCTTTTTGAAGACCAACAGATGGGGTGTTCCATGGGTTGGAAACATTTTTACATGTGCCTTCCTCCCATTGGCTTACATGAACTGTTCTGAGTCTGCTGCTGATGTCTTTGGTTGGTTCCAGTCTATCTCATCCGCTAAGACCTTGTTCGAGTGGATCATCATCTCTGCTAACCACATCTGCATGACTCGTGCTATGAAGGCTCAGGGTATCCCACGTTCTCGTCTCCCACATACAATTTCATTTGCCCCACAGGCTGCTTGGATCTCTGGTATCGCATCGGTGATCTTGTTGCTCACTGGTGGTTTCAAGAACTTCATCCATGGATACTTCCTCTTCTCAGCCTTCTTCTCAGCTTACTTCGTCATCCCATTGGCCTTCGTGCTTTACTTCGGATGGAAGTTCACTAAGAAGACTAGAATGTGGAGACCACATGAGGTTCAGTTGGATGTCTTGTTCAAGGATGTCGAGGAGAACCCAGAACCACCTGCAGAGAAGCTCAGGGGCTGGAAGCTCATCACTTTGCTTTGGGCTTGATCAAAAAAACCCAACCTCAAAAAAAAAAGGGAAGATGGGAGGTGAATGCCCTTTATTCATTCTGGTAATGATATAGGGTGATTGTGTTTTGAAGTTTCGTTTATTTCTTTATCCTCCGGGGTGGCCTGGTCCATGTACTTACAAAGGTCACCTCTTCAGTGCATCATCTTGCACTCCAAGTTACTCCAATATATGCTGTGCATGATTTATCGTTACAATCTACATTGACGTAGTATACTGTATTAATTCTACTAGAATACTTCACTTTTTCAGTGGGGAAGCCTAGTGCTCCGGGGGACTAGTTTCATTGGTGAATCGATAGAAACTAGAAAGTCATGACAGGCCAGGTCCTGAACAGGCAGCGCATTGTGATGTGCTCTACTATTCCGTGGCCAATGTGCGTCTACAAGAAAGGTCATTAGGAAAAAAAAGGTCATATATCAAACAGTATACCAAGATAGCAGTGGATCCAACTGCACCAATTTCAACACGATCTCAGCATATAGTATAACAAACAACCAGAGGTATTAGAAAGTGTGGTGAACGTCATGTGCGAACAGCACTGACATCACTCGAAAGGAAAGAAGTATAACGAAGTAGAAAGTTTAAAAGGGAGTGGAATGTGGTAATGACATGAGTCCAAAGCACTTAAGCAATGGTGCATGTGATCCAGACGTCACCCCAGAGGATGTAGTTGTCGGAACCTTCGGTGTTGTCCTGAGAAGTGGCGGAAGCGATAGTAGTTGGCTGCATTGTTGTAGTTGTTATCGTTGTTGTTGTGTGACGAGGACAACAGAACTACCCACCCTGAATTGAAGAGAGAACAGCCATGTATTTATACCCACTTACGAGTTGAGGCTATTGGATTTAAGTCTGTGAATCCTGCGACAGATTCCACTATTCAAGATGCTGGATCGGGTAAGATCATGTCTTGACTCTCGACAGCTGTGGATCTTGCAGATGTCCCGATCGGGTTGACACAATAGACTTGACACGACAAAGCGCACGAAATCTGCACGACATCCGGAATGTGGCAACAGTTCCACTGTATTTCGTGAAGGCTGAAACCAAGAAACGTCAAGATCTCACTAAAATATGTAAGGAAGCCAGTTCAAAGTGCCCCAAAATCGAAGACAGCTGCATGATTTAGATGGTGCGCTAACGCCCGTTCATGCGTGCCCATAGGTATCATGTCTAGCTACAGAAGGCAAGACACCCATTGCATACCTAGACATACCCAATCCTGCTCAAAACATTCAGCTTTGTCCCAAAGTGGATGGTTTGAATCTCAATTGGGCGCTGTACGATCAATCATCACCAACGGCAGCTGGCTATTTGTGTTTCTGTCAATCAAACGACATGCCCCTCATGGCAACTCAACGGGTAGCGGGACATTTCCACCAGTGCTTATACTACAGCTTTCCACTGAAGTGGAAGATATCACTCAGTACGTTCAATAAAAGCTGAGGGAGTGCATTCCAGCGCTGTCATGGTGCCACTAGCGGCCCTCGATACAGGAGTCCACCGCCCATCGGCTTTAGTCTTGTGGCTTGGAACAGCCTTCGAAACACCAAGAATCAAGTGGCGTGATTGCCATTACAATCAAAACCGGTCATTCAATGGGATAGACTTCTAATAGGGCTTTAGGAAGCTTCACACATTAGAGAGGGCGCAAAAAGATTTTATGGGGAGGTTTTTTTTTTTTCAACATAATCAGATTGCGGTGTTAAAGAAATACTATAAACGAT